>CAOLHI010000161.1:600000-834559 GCA_948474755.1 Ctenosaura bakeri
ACACTTCTTTCCTCTGAGTCTAATCCAGCTTTATGTATAAAATGTTCAGGTTAATGGTTAAACATAAGGATGATAAAATGCAAACTTGCATCCCTTTTCTCCCCCGCCAATTGGAAACTATTTTGTTCCTCTGTGTTCTGTCCTAATGGTAGCCTCTTGTCTTGGGTACAGGTTACATATTAAGACAATCAAATGTTGTGTCACACCCATGTAAGAATTAGTTTTAGTTAGTTATTCATGATCTACATAATCAAAGCTTTGCTATAATCTATAAAAGACAGGCTCATTTTCTTCTGAAATTCTTTGGTGCTCCATTATTGTGAGATAGGGAGATATGAATAAATAAATAAAATAATTTTTAAAAGTTTTTTTGCAATAGGATCTCTTGTGCCTCTTTCTCTCCTGAATGCAGCTTGGACACCTGAAATTTCCTACACCATTCATGGTAAAAGTCTTTGCTGTAGAATTTTGAGCATCACTTTGCTTTCATGAGAAATTAGTGCAATGGTCCTGTGGTTTCTACAATCCCTGCTATTCCCCTTTCTTGGGAATTGGAATGAATATTGGTCATTTCCAATCAGTGGGTTAGTCTTTTATTTTCCAAATTTATTGACAGATTTTATTGAGAATTATACTAGATTCTGGCCATTTCCGCACTAGACCGTTATAGCGCTAAGATTCCCCTTTCAACATCCTATAGAATCCCAGAGTTTTGCAGTTTAGGGAGGAGCCACCTGGCCTATCATGCAGTTTTCTTGGCAAGTCATGTTCAGAGGGGATTTGCCTTTTGCCTTTCTCTACGGCTGATAATGTGTGACTTGGCCAAAGTTACTGAGTAGGTTTCTATGGCTGAGCAAGGATTCAAACCCTAGTCTCTAGAGCTATAGTCTAACCCTCAAATCACTATACCATGCTAACTCTCAAAATTTAATAAATTATTTGATATTTTTATGCTCTTTTGGTGTAATGATTTACTTTGCTCTTTTTACTATTTTTTAATGGTTACATCCAAAGATTCCAGTATGCCAAACAAAAGAAGGTTCCTTGGAAGAAGGAAGGTTTCTTTTAACTCTGCTTGAGGGAAACATTTGGATGAAACCCACTAAAATAACATAAACTGCCCTTCTAGAAACAGACAAAGGTGATGTACATGACTCTCCTCTTTCCCACTTCATTGTCACAATAGTTTCAGAGAAACCCCTGTTCCTGGTTACCCCAAGCTTTCTACTGTGTTTCAGCAGCATAATTTAGAGTACAAGGTTTGTTACTGTTGTTGTTAAACAACTGGGAACCAGAATCCTTGCTGATCTACTGCTGATCACTCAAAGAATTGCCCATAGATCCACAACTATGGCCATTTCTGCACTACACTCTTATATCACGATTATTCCACTTTCAACATCCTATGGAATCCTGGGGTTTGTAGTTTAGAGAGGGACCATAGGATGTTGGAAGTGGAATAATCACACTATAAGAGTGTAGTGCGGAAATGGCCTATCTTTTGCTATTTCATCAGCTCCAGAGTAAAGCAGCCTCTGGGCTGAGAAGATGGAGACATGCCTTGCCCCAGAATGGTGGGGTGAAGACTCACTCCGTTCTGCTTGGGCTATAAGTCACCAATGCCCTCGAGTGCAGAGAACTCTTAGTACAGTTCTTCAGATACTGGCATGTAATTTTTAAAAAGCAATGCTCAAAATTAAAACCAGATGAGGATTTGTACATTTACTTATGGTAGATCAAAGAAAATTAGATGTATCCAAGGGAACCAGGAAGGAATCAAATATTTGTTTACAATAAATAAATACATTACAAACTGAGGGCCAAAACAGATATAACACAGATCCGTTACTGGCTTTCTAGGCTCTTTTACAGCCATAGGTAGACTATGATTTTGATCAGATCATTGGTACTGGGAAGAGGTGTTTCCCTATGGGTACCTGTTTTTTGTTTGTTTGTTTGTTTTGTTTTTTACAGCCAGAAAAAGAGAAGTGAACTCCAAGATTCTGGGGAAAAACATTAAATTCTGAAAATACTCCAGTTACCATCACACCTGGTGCATTTCCAAAGGAATGGACTTTCTCAGAAGCAACTGAGTAAAGTAAGCACAACATAATTTACCTTATTAACTCACTAACAATTATTTGCTTTTTTAACCTTGTGGTGCATACTATATATTTCACTGAGGCTTTCTTAATAAAACATCAATGTCAATGAAAACACAGGGCAGCAATTCCAGGATGTTAATTGCTTACCTTTAGTACAGTCACAGCTGTATCCAAGTCCGTCACATCATGTTCTTTATGCTCCCCAGAAAGCTTGTCGTCGGCCGAGATGGGTCGTTTACATTGATAGCAATAGCTATCAAACTGTGCATCGTCTATTTCTTTCTGCAGAATCTCAACCTCTGGAACATTTCTTAATAGCTTATCAGACTCCATCAACTCAAACTCATCTTCTTCAGCATATGTGCTTACTTCTCCTTCGTTCACAAACTCGTATGTATTACTAATATTGTCTAAAGTTTTCCTGTCATCAAACAGCAGCTCTTCACAAGCCACTTCTGAGGATGTTTCTGCCTGGAAAACATCATCTTGGGTAACCATTTCATAGTTCATGAGCTCAGCTAGATCTTCCTCAATGTCACTGTACTCTTCCTCTTTGATTGAGTATAACGGGTATGTGTCAAAATCATGTGTCAAAAGAGAATAATCCATTTCCCCAAATGTTATCTCAGCTTTTGCTTCTGGTGCTAGTTGATCTGCTGTTTCTGTATCATACGCATATAGATCATGGTCGATAGTTTCTCCAAATGTTTGCCTCTCAGTGTCCCAGTCTGAAACATGTTCATGTTCTAAAGCAATTCTGTTTTGTGGTTCAGGCTCAAAGGCTGATGTTAACTTGCCTTCTTGTTGTTCCTCAATTTGCCCAAGGCAGGATGCTCCAAGAGACTGTTGGTTTATTTCAACAGGTTTTTTGAACTCCTCATTATCCACTTTGTGAACTGTTTTTTCAGGTTGTTCATTTTGGTCAACTGCAAAACAAGTGTCCTTTGGTTCATGTTGCACAGGTGCTTCATTTTGATAAACAGTTGCTGCATAATCAAGTATTGGGCTAGACTCTTCATCACTTGTTTCCTCTGGTGACCCTCGACCTCTTTCTTCAGGTATGGATTCTTCTCTTTGACTGTCATCATCATTGCTTGCACCTGACCCAAACAGTCTACTTCCAAAAGGAATTGCGTGTGTTGGTTGGCAAATCCCAACTTTTATATCACTCACAATTTCAGCTGGCCCCTCTATCAGTTTGTCACCCAAATTCTCCACAATTTCTCTTGGTGCTAAAGTTTCTGTTTGTCTGTGTGGTTCAGCTAGAATGTGAACAAACTCATTGTGCTCTTTATTTATTTCATATGCACTTTCTGAGATGCTTGGTTGGTTTACAGCTGATTCTTCAATAGGTTGATCTTTCAGAACTTGTTCCTTCTGGATTTCTTTTAAATTATTTGGAGTATAGTCTTCAGAAATGTCCTTTTTCAAAAATATTTCAGTCTTGTTTTCTGGAATATGATCTCTGGTAGGGAAAGGCACATCAGCGCTCCCTGTTTCTTCACTGGGTGGACATTTCTGGCTATCTTCTTTAGATGCCTCCACTACTTCTTCACAGAGGTCTCTGTATAAAAATTCAAGAGCAGGTGGCACCTCTAGAAGCCCAGGACTGGATGCAGTGACAGGCAAGGAAATTAGTGGAGACTGAGATGATATGTCTTTTCCTGAACTCAGTAAAGGCACACCAGCCCCTACTACATTCAGTCCACCTTCCGTGTCTTTATCAGTTTCCTTAATAACAATTACTTTATTTTCCTTTGATAACTCTAAGGTGCTGTCATGGGTGGCTGCTATGTTTTCTTTCTTTTCTATTCCATGAGATTCTTCGTCCAAATTCCTTTCTAACAAAGAGCGAACTAAAATATTTTCTGAGCTTGCAGCTGGAAATGTAGCTTCCTCCAAATTTTTCTTTGTAACATCAGATGGCCTCTGTGCTTCTTTAACAGACTTCTCTTTATCTGTCTGGGTAAAGGATGTGCCATCAATCAAGTTATAATTTTCAACATATTCTATACCAATATTTTTAAAAATATCATTACCCTTGCTTTCTGGAAGAATGAAAATTTCTTCTTTGGCTTCTGTACTTTCCTTGACATCTTTTTGTTCAACAACCTCCTTTGATTCATTTTCCCTATTTTCGTGCTCGTCTACTTGTAAGCCTTTTCCACCTAGCTTACATATTGATGGTTCATGATCAACTATCACATATTCTGAATCATTCAGTGGTCTTGCTTTCAGTGATGAATCTGTTTCCAAGTATCCTAAACTATTTAATGCATGAGTACCTTCTTCTTTATCAGTCAAAGGACTGAATAGAGAGCCATGAATATTCACTACCTCATAACTTTCAGAAATATCAAAAGTATCTTTTCCTTGATCAAGTTCAGGAGCCAGAATAGAGTCTTCTCTCACTTTCCCCTCATCTTTTAATCCCTTTTCTTTTTCTAAGTAGTTTTCAGGCTCTTTCAGAGTTCTGTCTGAATCATTTTTAGGCTCTCTCAAAATTCCTTCTGAATTAAACAAATGCTTTTCTCTTTCTGTTTCTGAAAGCTCTTCTGCACTAATTGCTGTGCCCTTGTTGGTGGTTGAATCTGTTGACAGTTCTGGATTTGAACTTGCCATTGAATGTGGTTTGTGTATGTAAGTGTTATCCATGAACTCTGGCATCACAGCACTGGAAAGCTCATTTGGAATGAAATTAGGAAGTGCAGGAATATCAGAGACCTCTTCCATTCTCTCTTGAAAGCAGCTTCTAGTAGTAACATCTTCTTGAGGTTTTCCAGAAATGAATTCTGATTCAAAACGTATTGTAGAAGGCTCAGATTCTTTCTTAGCAGTTATATTTGTCTCAGAAAGAGCAACCGAAGCCCTTCCCGTTCTTTCAGTTAACAAACCAGCTTCCTCAGAAGGAGGTTGAGTGTCTAGCTTCTCTTTTTCTAAAGTCTGAGGAACAGAGTTATGTACTACATTCGCCTCAGAAACAAGGAATGCAGTAAGAGACAAGGGTTCTTCAGGTATCCTCTCTACCACCTCAGTAGGATAAGCCTGGGTTCTTTGTGGCTTACCTTCTTCATTTAGATCTAAAGCAACAGAGTCAGACTGACTCAATGCAGGTGACATTGAGGCTGCTGATATTTGTGGACTGTTTTCCTGCTCTTCCACTTCTTTGGTGAGAAAAAGTGAAACTGATGGCATCTGTTTTGAGTTCTGATTTTCAGGGCCCAGTGAATAGCACTGTGCTTCTGTGGAAGAAGATAAATCTAAACGTTTCAGATCCAGTGATGCAGTTACTGTTGGATGCTGGGCTTTTTCTTTTTCTTCTGCTGGCAAAACAGATTGTTCTAACTGAGCATCTTCAAGCCACATTGTCTGGTTTTCTTGTGGCTTTGTTTCATCTGTCAATTCTAACGACACAGGGACTTCAGAATCTCCTTCTGTAGCTTTAGCTGAGTGGCCCTGTTGTTCCAGTGTTCCTGCCTCACCAATTACCTGGGATGAATCTTGACTAGTTGTAGAAAAGTAAGGCTGAATTCCATACATCTGTGGTTCATTTGCTGCTTGAAGTGAATGCAGATGATGATCTGACTCCTGTTGCAGAATAGATAACTTGAAAGGAGTATCATGCTCCTTTGGCTGTTGAGCCTCTAATGTTACCCTTTCCTGGTTTTCTCCCTTGTAATGCAACAATTCCTGATATATGGGTGCTGATGGTTCCACAGAAGGTGAAGATGGAGGAGTCTCTTGTTTCCTGACCTCCTCAGTGGAATTAGTTACAGACAAATCTTCTAGCTCTGATGTCACAAGGTGATCTGGCTTATTTTCTTTGTTGTTCATTTCTGATTGTCCACTAATAAACAAGTGAGGCTGAGCATCTTCTGTATCTGGTTTTCCAGCAGCTATGTGTTTTGATTCATCTGGGAGTGAAGGAGGATAACCTTCTTCCTGTCCTTCAACAACAGCATATGATAATTCAACATTGCTAGAAACTTGTTCTGTCAACACTGAGGTAGGAGGAGTTATTTCATTTACCTTTTCGGAAACCAGATATTCTGGAATGGAACTTGGTATCTCTAGCTCAGTCTCTGTGGTTGTGAACGAATTAGGTAGCTCTTCTGTGGCTTCACCATGGAGGACAGTTCCCAAGGCCTGTGTTTCCTTTGGTGTGACTTGTAGAGTCTCAGGAAACTGAGGGAACTCATTTTTTTCTATCTTGGCTTCCTCCTTAAGATCTTGTGAAATAAAATTTGACTGCTCTCTAGTTGGTGCTGAACTTACTATGGGCTTTGTGGGAATTTCCTGATCCTTTATTTCATCAGGAACCAATGGTGAAATTATTGGAGATGTTTTGGATGCCATATTCAAAATATCACATAAATAATGTTGACTTTCAAGAGTTTCTGGACCAGCACCTGGCTGTTCCGGTTTTAATACTGGAGCTTCAAGTGAATGAAGTTCAGAGTCTTCTCCTTCTTTTTCTAATGAAACAGGCCATTCTCCTTCCAGTTCTGGAATCACAGACCTGTGTGACTGAAGGTCTTCCTCTGTGCTTAGAACTGGGAAGGATACATCCAAATGCTTTTCTGATCCAGGTATAGAAAGCTTTGCTTCTAATTCTTTTTTTAACACTGCTTCTAGATTGTCTGCTTCTAATTCTGCTGTTGCAACCCGCATGGTTTGTTTTGATTCTGGTTCTGTCATGTCATATTTCTCTGCTTCACCTGTAGTGCATGGTATACTTAAATATTCAGAATCTAGGGCTGCTTTATCTGTTGAAATACATAGATCTTGTTGCACTTCCCTTAAATAAGCTGACTGGGATGAATCTTGTGCAGTTGCAGGCAAATGACTTGGGATCCCATTTATTTCCATTTCCTCTGTTGACTGCAATATATCTGATTCCTTTGGCAGAACTGTATCTGATAACTGCTGAATAGCTTGCTCAGCTTCAGTCAGTTGTTTTTCTTGTTTTTCCAGCCCAGAAAGAGACTGCATTGAATCTGGATGCAAAGGCTTGGTGATGGATTTGTCAAGATGAATATATTTCTTATCTTGTTCATCTGCAGGAGACAATGGAATTGTTTCTTCTAAATGGGATGGTACAGAGGAATTCTCTTCCATAACCTCCTCTCTTGATTCAGATTTGACCAAATGACCCAACTGAGATTGTATAGTTGCAGGTAAACTATTCTGTCCTTCTTCCTCACTTCCACTGACGGCGGGATGGGTTTCACATTCATCCACGAGAGGTAGCTTTTCATGTATACATGGATGGAGCAGGTCTTCTAACTTTTCTTCTTCTTGGGATGGAACAAATGCTTCACTCCAGTGTTTTGTAGACAAAGGTGAAATGAGTTGAATTGCTTTCCTGTCCATGTCAAGATCTGGCTCTACCATTTCTTCTGTGGGAGACAAAGGCTGAATTTCTGCTTTTGCAACCTCAGCATTTTCAGTAGCCAGCGTGGGTTGTGGTGATGCTTCTGGAATCACAGCAACTGTCTCAGGAGCAGAGGGCAGGTTGTTTTGCTTCTCCTTTTGCTCAGGTGGGCACAGTAAAGCAGAGTCCGGTTGCTCCAACAATGCTCTTGCGATTTCTGGTGGGGACAGCAGGGCTTCCAGTTTTTCTGCAGTCTCAGTGGGATGAGATGAAACAGATAGCAGCTGCTCAGATGAGCTGAACACTTCCACTGGGGAGTCTAGACTTACTTCCTGATCTCCGATATGTGGCAGCTCTAAGAGTTCTGATTCCTGTGGTGCCTTTATAGGTTCAGAGATAACGGGATGCTCACTTTCTGATCGTGCTACTGCTGCAGAGAGTTGGTGAGTTTCTTCTTTCCATGTATCAGGAGTTGGGAGTGATGACTCCGGAGCCTCCGGCTGTGCAGTCTGCTGCTCTGCGTTGTCTCTTGACAGTGACGTGTCTGGCTGTTCTGGCTCCAGCGATGTGGCCATGGATATCTGTGCCTGAGGAGCTTGCTGTGCCAAATCTGTTTCCAGATGATTGTCTTCTTTTTGCTCTGCTTCTTCACCTGTAAAATACAAGGGCTGTGGAAGACCAGAGTGCTCTTCTGTAGTTTTATACCAATCAGTCCTGGATTGCTCTTGCGTTTGTGTTCCACCCATTGTAGGAGCTAAATCAGGTACAGTTTCAGTTTCACCAGCATCAGATTCTTTCACCAAATGTAGTGCATGTGGAGGCTCTGAATCCGCTTGTAAAAGCATGGCCAGTTGCTCCTGTGTGTCTTCCTCTTTTGAATAATCCACCTCCAGCTCTTCCTTTTTGGCTTCTCTAATAGAAGGTAGTGATTCTGCCAGTTCTGGCACAGACCCTGAAGCTTCAGTTGAGAAAAGAGGAATGTCTTCTTTCCCTGTTTCTTCAGTAAGATGCAACAAAGCCGCATTTTTGGCCTCCGTTTGGGTAGAAATTGTGGGTTCAGCATCTTGGTTTCTAACATCAGGTGAAACAGATGGCTCATATTTAGGCTGTATGTCCTCAATACTATTTGTGTACGGCAGATTTTTAGTTGCTGGCTTGGATAGCACAGTTACAGTTGAATCAGAGAGATTGTTTGCATCATTGGCAGGGTAAGAAAAGGGCTGAGTGGAAATAGGGGAATGGAGCTGACCTGTTTCCTGCTCTGGCAGAGCCTGTGATTCTTCTGCTATATCAGTGACCTTTGTGGTCAGTGGTGAATGACCCCATATTTTCTGCTCCTTTGTTTCATCAATGTGGTTGGATAATTTCTCTGCATTAACTGTTGCAGTTCCTGGAAGCAGAGTTGGTTTTTCTCTTTTCTCTGTTGTCTCATACTTGTCTAATGGGGTAAAGCTTGCCTGTTCTGGGGTTGAAGTTTGCTTTACAGGTGACTGTATTTTGGTATCCAGTTTTTTTGCTTGGTCAGATGAGTGCAGTGAAATTGGTGATAGCTTTTGGGTAGCATTATTTATAGTTTCAGGCAGAAAAGATCGTCGTGCTCGCTTTTCATCTTTGTTGTATGAAACGGGCACTCCAGACTTTGAAATATTGGTCTCCACATGCCTGAGATTATAAGAAAGAATTTCCTTCTTGTTCTTTTTATCTAGGGCATTTCTATCAACGTGCCGTAAGGATACAGAGATGCCTTGCCTCGAGAATATTTTGGGTTGTTCTCTAGGCTTCCTGATTATGTCAAAAGGTGGAGGCACATCTTTTTGGTTTATTCTCCGGAAAATCTTTTTATTTCTTTCTTCCAACACAGCAGTGATCTGCTGAATCCTGGCTCTAACTGTTCCCTTAAGAGGCAGCTCTCCCTTTTTCATCAAAGCATTTTCTTTTTCTTCCATGACTGAAGGTACCACTTCCTGTGTGATTTGTACCAAATAGTCTTTAATCTTTGAAGGTTGCACTTGCAAAGGCCATGACTGAGGATCAGCAGGATCTAATTCTCTTTCTTGAGCTTTCATTTGCATTGATTCCCCAGAAAAGTCGTATTTTTTGTCATCTGATCCTGTATCATTGGGAGACAATGGAGCCTGGCCTGGGGAGTTGCTTGATCTTTTCTGAACAGTATTTCCCTCATCCATCAGGCATTTAACTTTCCCTGGAGAGCAATCCATGTATGAATTTTCCATACTATAAACACCAGATGTAGCACTAGTTTCTGAAGCTTGGGATGTGGAACATCTACTTGAACTGGTCTCCCATGTCAGTCCACTCTCTTCACTTTGATTGGTATCCATAGCATGAGGTAACTTGGATTTCACCTCTTCATTCTGGTTAAGCTTTTTCAAACTGCTAAAGAAACAAATATTAAAAAACTATAATCTGATTTTTTAAAAAGTCATAGATTAAGATATATAACAATATATACTTCTCAATGTTACAAACATTTTTTCATTAAAAAAATTAAAATCCTTGAGGGGACTGAAAATATCTCATGTGGTTATATTTAAGAGACAATGCATTTTCAGAGTTTTCTCCCACCTCCCTTGGTGAAAGATGTCTATTTGCGACAGCACACACATTTTGCTCACCTGCATACCTTGCAGTTAGCAGGTTTTGTTTTGTGGTTGGTTCTTGAAAGCTAATCATGGGCTTAATTTGCAGGTCTGATTTCTGGATTGCATATCTCTGGAGAAACTTTGCTATGAGAAACCTTGCTATGTATTCCCATTTTCCCGTTAATATCTAGGCTGATCCTAGGATATCATGAGTATGAAAATTACAGTGCTAGGATTACTGGAGAATCTGAAATCAGGAAAGTTCCTTTCTGCCCTCCAATTCAAAATGCTGAGAATGTGTGTATTTATATGATTGGGGACGGAAATCATAGAATTATAGAATTGTAGAGTCGGAAGAGGCCTCATGGGCTATCAAATCCAGTCCTCTAATAAATAAAATAGCATTGCAAATCAACTCACTGTAAGCAAATCCCCCAGCCTTTACCACCTATGCCACAGGATTAACAGATAGAAAGAGCCAGGATAGTGCAGAGGTCAGACTACTTGTTTCTTTTTGTAGTTTCTTCTTGGTGAATTTGAATTTATCTGATCCTGATTTCTCCACAGATGTTTCTCAGCTCTAAGCTAATCTGTTTTCTGCATTTACCACCTTCCCTGATTTGCCATTACCTCCAGATGTGTTGTACAACTTTCAAAATCCATACCCAGTTCAGTAGTTTTTGCTAGGAAAATGGATTTGGTAGACCAATACATCTGAAGGGTGCTAGAGTTAGGGAAGACTGATTTAGCATTTTTGAAAATATAAAATATGTGTGGATTATGTGTTTAGATCTCTTTCACACTATACTTTGATACCACTTTATTTGCCTTTACTCCATCCTTTGGGTTTCTGGAATTCATAGTTTAATGAGATATTTCAGATTCTCACCCAGAAAGCTCTAGTACTTTGCCAAACTACAAATCCTAAGATTCCATAGGATGGAGCTATAGCAATTAAAATTGCATCAAAATGCCATAACTGTGTACTGTGAAAGAGACCTTAAACAGGAGTAGCATTGCTGGTATTATTAGAAAAGAACTGAACAGAGTAAGTTCTATTATTTCTATCAGCCTTAGATGTGGAGGGAATGTGTAAATCTGCTTGTTCTCCCTTCCCTCATGCCCAAAATTGCCAGGTAGACTCATTTCTTCCAGAACAATTTGACAGAACAGTGTCTCCACATTTTGCATGATATCTTGACTTCTACAAGGACTAGATCTCTCTCTCTCTCTCTCTCTTTTAGCTACTGCACCTATCAAGAAGCCTAGGGGTCCCTGGAGATCAAATAGCATGTGGTATTGCTTGCCCCCGCTTACACCAGACCTATTCATTTGTTATTAGCAGTAATACAGAAACTGTGAAGACATCTTCAAGGGAGTTTTCTCAATCATGTAGACAGTGGCATAGCTTGGCACAAGTGGGGTAGGGACGGAGACGTGAGGGCATGGCTATGGCACAAGTGGGCGTGGCTACAGCATGTGTGGGTCTGGCTACAGCATGCGTGGTTGTGGCTACACCACATGGAAGCGGGACTATGGTGCACAGGGGAGGAGCTACAGCACATGGGGAGCAGGTCTATGGTGCGTGGGGAGGCAGGCATGCAGTGGCAGCGCCCCCAAAAAGTGCCACCCAGGATGCACCACTCCCCTCACCTCCGCCGTCCCTATGCAACTGCGTGTAGATGTTAACTATAAGCTAAGCACTATAAGCTGACCATTCTCAAGAGTTCAGAATTCTGCATTTGAGCTCAGTCCAGCAATGGAGGTTCACCTTTGCAAATTGGGTGTAAATGCAGAGCAGAGGCAGCAACATACCCAGTGGCATTGTAATGTGTATGTATTGTAATGAGACCTAGCTGGCCATCACTATCTGTCTGCAGTGGATATTGTTTCTGGGTGTGTATGAACTTTCTCATCTCTATACAATTTCTCACACAACAAATCACAGCAGGCATCTACAGCTAGCTTAGCTATAGATTTCTTTTGCAGCTTGCAGTATTATCATGATGCTATAAACACCTGATATTTTCCTTTAAATATTCTGTTGTATAAGTACAAAGTGGTCCAGAGGACAGTCATTTTCTACTCATAATTACCTTCTCTTATTGCATATAAAGGTTGAACTTCAGTTTTAACATGCACATTCCTTCCTATGAGGTTTATTAGGGATATAGCTAAACCAGCGGAGTTCCCCTCCTCCACAATTAATGATAGTCTTAAAGAGTTGTGACGGAACAGCCTGCGCTACCTTCCATAATCTGGCACTGTTTAGAGCTCAGCATCTATACTTTGCTCAAAAACTTGTACTTTTTTTAGGCACATACACTCCCCTTTAACTGGTCTAGACAAAAGTCCCACATTTTTTTTCCTCTCTGTTTTCCATCCATGCTGACCAAAACCATTATCTTTTTATCTTATATTTATCCAGAATCTACAATGGCCCTCCATGTGATGGTTCTCCATTTTTTCAGCATATCCCCATTCATTATATTTCTTTCAACAGAAGGTGAACTTGGGCTCTTCACACAATGCAGGAAACCAGCTACGTCATGCTGCTATCTCCAGATTCCTCCTCAGCCAACCACTTTTTAATCACAGTGCATCAATTTATTTACAGACTGTGTGTGGGTGTGTTGGAGAGGAAAAACTTGTGTTGCTGGGGAGGGGGAACAAATTTATAATTCAGAAGGTAATGTGTCTCCTCAGGAAATATATGAAGATAAGGACCAGTGACAGACTAGAGGAGGCCCTCAGTAAAGTGCTTTATGGTAAGCCCTTGCCTACACTGGTACAATGCTTAGAAAAGTTAATTTTTGGACTTTTTTTCGGAATCCCCAACCAGTTCAGCTAGTGATTGGCAGGCTGGAGGATTTAAGGTGTTGCACTCCATCCCTAACGTGTCCAAACTTTGAAGTTTAGGGACTGAGTGCAGCTACAGGGTTGTCTTACCCTGAAATAATGAGGAGAAGGCAACCATTGTTCAGTCCATGAGCCACCACCAGTGGGCAACTTCCTGTGGTGGCAGGAGCAGTGGTGGTCCTGTCATTGCCAAGTAGGTGAGTTGGGAGCTGCCATTTAAATTATCTGCATAGCATCACTAATCTAGGGCTTTCTTGCAGATGTAAATGTTGGACAGAACCAATGAATCACACATACCTCCAATGACTAGAAAAAAAATGCAGTTTTAGTACAACAGACATTAGTCATGGACCCTAGGACAGGTAGAGGGAATGGGGGGCTTGATTCTCACCTAAAACTAGGCTTAGGCAAAGCTGACCAAATAAAATTGGACCACCAAGAGGCTGATTCTTCAGCCTTTGGGATGGTTTAAGAACCAAGCCAGTTTAGACTGAGCAACTAACTGATCCAATATGCTGTTCATGTTGTAGCCAACCACTTATCTCTGGAAGCCCACTAGCAAGAAATGAGTGTAAATGCATCCTCCATCCTGCACTCTCCAGAACCTGATATAAAGGGCGTACATCTGTGAAAAAATACCTGACTAACTGGAATTTTGGCCTATCCATTATTCAGATTCCATCCAATTAATTGGGACAGTCTCAATTAATCCTCTTGTCACCCCACTTTTTCGCTTGCTTTTAAAATGCCTGAGTTTCTTCTTCTCATCCCACTTTCCCCCTTCATCTTCATCTTGCTTCAATTGCCACAGACTGAATTCCAAGTGAAAATGTCATTTGCACTCAATTAACTCAGCAGAGGGAGAAGAGAGGAGAGGGCAGAATCTTGACCTTCCTGGTAAACTCAGGCAAAAGCAAACTACTATAGCCTCTCCTGGCTTGTGTGTTCTTCCTCTTTCAGAACTTCTACCATCTTGACCACATCTGATGTTGTTTGTTCACATGTATCCTGGTTTTAATCTATGAAATGCTGGAGGGGATGGCCTATAGCCACCCTGACTAGGAGCTATTAATGGACCAACCTCCCTGAATTTATCCAGTCTACTTTTAGAGCCAGTGTAGTGTTGTGGTTTGAGCATTGGACCATGACCCTGGAGACCAAGGTTTGACTCCCTGCTTGACCATGGAAACCCATTGGGTCACCTTATGCACATCATACATCTCAGCCCCTAGAAAATCCTGTGAGAGGTTTGCTTTAGGGTTGCATAAGTCAGAAACAACTTGAAGGCCAACAACAACTAACTTTTAAAACAATCTGAATTGGCAACCTTACATCTTGTGAGAGTGAATAACACCCTTTAACTATGCTCTGTGTACTTACGTTTGTCTGTCCTAAAACTGACCCTTGTTTCAGTAGATGAACTTGAGTTTTGAGATTATGAGTGACCTATAATTTTATGCATCTCTATCATATTTACCCTTCCTTGTCTTTTTCTTACATCAAACAGACCCAGACATTACACTCTATTGTTGCAGGTGAGCTGATCCAAGTCTCTCGTCATTTTAGTTGATCTTTTCTGCATCTTTTCCTTCTCTGCAATATCCTTTGCCAATGTAGTGATCAGAAGTGTACAGAGTATTCCAGATGTGGTCACATCATGGATTTGTATGGGGACAGTATGCTCATGAAAGTTTTATTTTAGACTCCTCTTCTCTTTACACCTAACTTGAAATTTGCCCTTTTTTACAGCATCCACTCACTGGGTTGACATTTTCATAGAAATATTCCTTGGTCAGTTGCTGCCAGCTCACACCACATCACCTTACATATGAGGTTGGGATTTTCTGCCCCAATATCATCATTTTATACCTGTTTCCAATGGATTGTCATTTCCACTTTAGAGCTCATTCTCCAAGTTTAGAGAGATACTTTCAGATGTCCTGACAATTTATTTTTATTTCCACTATCCTTAATATTTTTTTTAATTTTCTCAGTTTTGTAATTTATTAGTATATCAGTGTGCCAGGTGTCACCAACTGGAATTTTGGCCTATCCATGATTCAGATTCTATCCAGGAATCTAAGAATCAGTGAAATATTATTGGATAGTGTGGCACTTTTCAAGCTGTGTTGCTTTTTGCAACTGTGCTACTGTGATTCTGGCTGGTATCCTGTTAGTCAATTACATTGTAAATTAGACCTACGGCCTTGTGTTTCCTATTCACATTAACAATCATTGTACCATTGCCATGCCTTCAAAACCCACCTTAAAATCCAGCTGGCTACTCTGAGGGACAGAGTTCTGTGGGATACTAAAGATGATGTGTCCAGCCCCTTCCTGTTAGTGAGCTGTAGTGTGCTGCAGAATTGTGACAGGACACAATTTCTGCTTCTTATTTCACAGCTTGTTGGCAGGAGGAAGCTGGATACATCATCCTTCAAAGCCTTATTCACCAACACCATAAAACTCCATCTCTTGGTGCAGATGGCTGGATTTTAAGAAGGGTTTTGGGGGGGGGTCAGTTTGGGCCATAGATGGAAGCTACAACATCATGTCTGATGCAGAGTCTCCGGCCCTATCTGTGGCAATTTCATTCAGATTTTTGTCAGCCTGTTTGGAATTGTTCTTAGAGAACTTAGCAGTGCTGGGACTAAAATTATTTTCTTTCCAGAGATGCTGAATCTCAATCTGTAGGCATTTCAACTGACCATTGTAGTAGTTATTATTAGTAGCAGTATTCTGTATTTTCATTGTTTTGTAAAAATGTACCTGCAGGTAGTCAAAATTAATAGTGACCTGTGCACCAGTGGTGAACCCCAACATTTTAAAAACAGTCCCAGGATCCCTGGCATTGATAGTAAGTCCCAGCAAGCGTTGGAGCCTCAGCAGCAGCTTGAGGGTGCCATGTGCTGAAATGAGACAAGAATGCCAGTCTAGATGCACTTAAGGCAGAGGTGGGAATTGTGAAATCCTGAAATTGTGAAACTGCAACAACTAGCATTCCCATTGGCTATATTGGGTAGCAATATAGCCAAAACTATCTCAAGGGCCATATGATTCTCTCTCCTGATCTAAGGGCTGGAACTTATCAGCCTCATAATTCATTCTCTGCTACATTTGCTAGTGTTTGGAAGATCATATATACTGTATTTGCTGGCATAAAAGACTCACTCACTCTTTTACCTGAAAAATATTGTTTGAAGATGGTGTGCGTCTTATACACTGACAATAAGGGTGTTCCTGCATGGCAGGGGGTTGGACTGGATGGCCTGTGTGGTCTCTTCCAACTCTACATTTCTATGATTCTATGATTTTAAATAGTATTTGCCGGTGTATAAATGAGGTGCATCTTATATGAGCGCTCTCTCTCTCTGTGTCTCCCCCCTCCCTCTCTCCCCCCTCTCTCTCTCACACGCACATACATATACACAACATAATTCATTATTTGTTACTTTTTAAATATATTTATTAGCATTATTCATTACTTATTATTAAAAGACTAAAAGGTCACTAGCTCATTATAAATGTGTTGAAACAAATTACACTTAAAATACGAAAGAGATTCAACATGGCTAAAATTCCCTGAAATGTCCCCCTCCGCACACAAAGCAATGCTTTAACAGTGATGAGTAAACATTATTCATTATATAAAATAATGTGTGGACCCTGAATGAGCAATCCAGGTTTACTAGAAAACATGTGGGCTTTGACGTTTTATAAGATTTTTCTCACTGAATGGAATCAGAAGACTATGAAGATATAGAAGACTATGAATTTCTTCCCATAAAGTCTGGAATAAGTCCATCATTTATATCTCTCAGCCACAGTTGTGGTCCTGTGGGGATGGTAAAAATACAGATACCAGAGACATCGTGCCTAGACTGCTATTGAGGTAGCAGTGCTCTTAAAAACCAGAAGGCAGGAGAAAATTCCTCCTATATTTTGAAATACTTCTCCTTTCACAATGGACTGCTTGCTCATTTAACTATTGATTTCCACAGTATCTAGGAACAGACAAACAAGGGATCAGGGCTGTAAGTCTTGCAAAGATGGTAGAGAGCTCCTGGCAACTGCTCTCAGGCCAGTGGCAACTGACTGACCATGCCTACTTGTGATGCCAACCCTGAGGAAAAGACATGAACACCCAGGAAAGACAGTCCTGGAATCTCCCAATTTCTCTCTCTAAGGACAGTCTTAAATACATCAGCTGCCCAAAAGATATATGGGACTCCCTGAATAAATGTGAGTGACTTGAACTTTTTTGGGTCTCTGTTGTTGTGTGGAAAGCTTAACAGAGTGTCTATTTTGCAAAGTTGGATATCCATCCACATCACTCTAAGGCTGTGGCACTTCAGTTGAAATGAAAAGCTACAGGGAAATACTAAACTAGCTATAAACCTGACTTCTGTGCTTGAATAGGGAGAAAACTGTGGGGAGGGTTCAGATCACAAAGTTTAAAAAAAAAAAAAAGGAGGAAGAAAGTGAAATTTATACACAAACATTTTGACTGGAATAATTTGTTATTATTTGCTGTCAAACTGGTTTCAATCCATGATAAATCTATGAATAAGAGACCTATAAGTCCCCCGGTCATCAATAGCCTTGCTCAGGTTTTGCAAAGTCAGAGCTGTGGCTTCTTGACTGGATTCATCCACCTGTGGTACAGTCTTCCACTTTCCTTTGTTGTTGTGTGCCTTCAAGTCATTTCTGACTTATCGCAATTCTGTGAGGTGGTTTTCTGGGGCTGAGAGAATGTGACATGCCAAAGGTCACCCAGTTGTAGTCCAAAGCTAGCTCTCTTTCTTACTGCTTTCCATTTTGCCCAGTATTATTATCATTTCTAATGAATCATGTTAAATCATCATGTGTCCAAGTACTATAGTGTCAGGTTACTCATTTTGACTTCTAAGGAGAGTTCAGGCTTGATCTGCCTCGGAGGGTGGTACACTTTCTCTATTTCGTAGAATTATAGAGTTGAAGAGACCACAAGGGCCATCAAGTTATGGTTCCTTTGGTTGCTCCCTCCATTCCTTGGATAACTGTGGTAATTCTAGAGCCAATACATGCCAACAAGCTCTGACCTCCAGGAATGCATGCATTTATGAAACCAAAATCAACCTGGGCTCGCACAGCCACTGTGGTGAGTACACACACTCAAAGCACTCCCAGCAAATGACCATCCAGCCTCTGTTTAAAAACCTCCAAAGGAGGAGACTCCACCCCACTCTGAGGCAGCATATTCCACTACTGGACAGCTCTGACCATCAGAAAGTTCTTCCTGGTGTTTAGGTGAAATCTGTTTTCCTGTAGTTTGAATCCATTGCTCCATGTCCTAGTCTCTGGAGCAGCAGAAAACAAGCTTGCTCCGTCTTCAATATGACATCCTTTCATGGGTATCATGTTACCTCTTAACCTTCTTTTCATCAGTGTAAACATATCTAGCTCCTTAAGCTGCTTGGGCATGGTTTCCAGATCCTTTACCATTTTGGCCACCCTCCTCTGAACACATTCCAGCTTGTCAATATCCTTCTTGAACTGTGCTGCTCAGAACTGACATAGTATTCCAGGAAAAAAGGGTGGTATTATTACTTCCCTTGATCTCAACACTATACTCCTAGATGCAGCCCAGAATCACATTGACTTTGGAGGCATTTAAGTAGAGGCTGGATGGGCAGCTTCCAGGAGTGCCTTTTTGGCAGTCCATGATATCGATAGAGCTCTCTGCTAGCACCACATTTCAAAAGAATTTTTTCTTTTCCTACCAACTTTCTTCACTGCCCAGCTTTCACAATTGTACATAGAAATGGCATGCATGATTTTGACTTGGAGTCTATTTATCTATTTTTGTACTTAAGGATTTTGTCCAGTTCTCCTACAACTGCCTTTCCAAGACCTTGCCGCCTTCTGATTTCCTGGCTACAGTCTCCATATTGATTTAGACTGATGCAAGATAAAGAAAATCTTTGACTATTTCCATGTTTTCATCACTGGCTTTAAAGTTACAGCAATCACATGTGGTCATTATTTTTATTTTGGAGTAATTATTACGCTGCATTATATGTAGACACACTCTTTTCTAATACTACCTCTTTTCTGTTCCCACAAAACAGTACAGGAGTATAAGAACTTTGGCTTAATTAGAAGAAATATTGACCTGGTACAGGAATAGCACGAAATATTCACACTTTTTAAACACGCTGCACATTGGAAAATAGATTGCCCAGACCAACTGCAATCTATCAGTGTCTCATGCTTCACTAGCATGTTTTCTGCATTTTATTTTGAATGAACCAAACTTCCCAGTGTAGGTTGATATGAGACTGGGCAGCCAGCCTTAGCTCTGGCAGACAGTCAAGAAGCAAGTTCCAACAAAACAGCAGAGCAATTTCCTTCAAAATAAAGATTGAGTCCAGGTCTGTGACTGAACATCAAATTGTTATTGTCAAGTGCCTTCTCAGAACCCATAATCAATGTCTTAATGGTAAATATTAGGGTGCAGAAGCACATTATGATAGCCCCCATAGCCATATACTACAAGGAAAAATGCAAAAATCCAGGCATCTTTGTTGATGCATATATACAAATAGGGTTGCCACAACTCAGAATCTGGCCTTGCGTCTCTTGTTTTCATCAGTCATCTCCAGGTGGGAGATGAGGGCTCATGTTTCATAGTGTTTTGGTTTGGTTTGTTTTTTTGTAGGGGGGCTCAGTTCCAGGCAAAAGGAAAGGGCTGTTTGCAAAATCTCCAGCTCACCTAGGAGAGCAACAGCTTGCTAAAAATTTCCATGACTTAATTGTTTGCTCCATTGCTTGCAAAGACTCTTCAGGGACTCTGTCTTTACTCAAGTCAATGGCCCTTTTCACACGGGATAAAAAAAATGGTGTAGAGCGATCTCTAACGGAGGTCATCTACACCATAGCGTGGATTGGGGTGGACTACTTTTGTGTAGTTCCACACCCCAATCCACGCTGGGGCGACCGGAAGCACGGCGCCACATGCTTTTTGAAAACCACTTTTCAAGTGGTTTTCAAAAAGCGCAGGGCGCGCAGCCCTGTCCAGTCCCGTCGTAGCGCCCGTGAGGATTTGCAGATGCGCGAAAGGGCGTCCCTGCAAATCGGGCAGGGGGCGGGATTTCCGGCTGGCAAGCTTCTCTGATTGGCGGAGAGGCTCCACCAGTCAAAATCCACCATTTTGGGCGCTGCCGGGCGCCAAGGACGCCACGGGACGCTGCTGTGCGTAGAGCAGCGAAATGCGCTGCTCCGCGCGACGACGGAACAAGGTAAGCCCTGTTTTGGCGTGGCTTGCCCCGTTCCGCCGCCCGCATGTGGAAAGGGCCTATATCACACGAGGCAAGTAAATCACAACTACAGTAGAATAATAGCGCCTTTGGCTGGGACTTAGCGCATTACCTTGTTCCTTTTACATTGTTCTCCCAGTGGAAGACCATTTAGAACACATTTCTTTTATACAGGAGGTCATTAATAGCTTTTTAGTGTCAGTAAAAGGCTTTTCAAACAGTTTCCCACCAGGACGACAGAAGAGAACGACATCATATAAGTCCCAGGCAGCCAAAGACATCTTGACATAACTGCAATTTGCAGTCGACCCTCTGCATCCATAGATTCTGCATCCATAGACTCAAACAAGCACAGTTTGAAAATATTTTTTTTAAATCTAAAAATCAGACCTTTTGAGTTGTTCAGCATTTTATATTAGGGACACCATTTTACTACACCATTGGATTGTATTGAGTCAATAGGTACACTTTGGTCATAACTCTACTTGGAGCAGTATGGAGGAAGCAGCAAAGCAAGCTGAGTCTTCTGCTTTCCAGAGCTGGTCCAAGACATTGCTGGTGGAAAGAAAGGAACAAATGATGCCCCTCCCCTTTAGGCTAGCCCAGATTAAGCTTTTTTTGGCATCTGAGACAACAAATCTCACAAGTATCTTGTCCACTTGTTGGTAGTAAAAAATTAATTATTTAATAATAATAATTTAATAATTTTGTTGCCTTTTAATGATACATCCCAAATCTGCTGCCTAAGACAGCTGCTTCACTCTGCCTCTAATGGCAGGGTGAGCTGTGTTGCTCCCTCATATCCATAATCCAATCTGATCTCATCCTGAAGATGAATTTCTGGCCACATTTTGTAAAAAGCGATAACCAATAAGGAAGAAGCATGGGCAGAACTTGGGTGAGTTCCCAGAGACACATCCAGCACATTTATTAAATCACATTAGTCATTTCCATTAATCACATCCTCATTGGTCTGTGTAACCTACACAAGCATGTGCACGCACACATGCACGTGCACGCGCGCGCACACACATACACACAGGGAACCCATTTTACTAATTAAATATGTATAAGAAATTCAAAGCCATACATCCTTCACATACTGAAGCAAACATGACTTGACAATCAAGGGCTTGGAGCAGTAGAACAGAGGAGACTTTTCTATTAGTGGAGATTCCATTGTTTCTTCTCCAGCTGATCCCCCAAAATCTGTTGATATATAATTTGCTGCATTCTCAGCCGGCATTGTTTGAACCTCTGTTCAGGTTTGGAATCCCACCACTCACTTAGGCAAGTCACACTCTCTTGGCTTTAGAGGAAAGCAATAGCACACCTCTTCTAAATCAGTTTTGCAAAGAAAACCCCATGATAGGACCTCCATAAGTGTGAACTAACTTAAAGGAACAGAATGACGACAACAAATTGCCTTCACTCTCTGTATGCTGGTGAATTCTGACTATTCTTTTTCCACAGAGAAACAACAACACCCCCCTCCCAAGAACTAAAATTCAGCTCAGGCTAAGTTGAAAGTGTGACCATCCATGGTTCCTCATCAACTTGGATTAAGATGACATGTGGGGTGCTACAGCATTCTTTCTTGGTCTGTGTTGTTCAACATCTTTATAAATGACTTGGATGCCAGAGCAGAAGGGATATTCATCAAATTTGCAAATAGCACCAAACTGTGAAGGGCAGTTAATACCTAACAAAACAGAATTAGGATTCAAGATGACCTTAGCACTTTGGAAAATTGGACTTATAGTAACAAAATGAATTCCAGTGAAGATAAATGTAATGTCCTGCATTTAGGCAGGAAAAACTAGAGGCAAAATGTATTTATTTATACCTGGCTTTCTTCAAGGCAGGACCCAAAACAGATTAAAGAGAATGCAGCTAAAATTCTATCATGGTTTTAAAGAACAATAAAAATAATTAAACTATCCTGTTAAGAAATGTACAAGTGTACTGCTAGCAAAGCTTCTTTTTAGGGGAGCCCAACCCTGCCACCCATTTTATTGTCTTCTGTCTAGCTGGTTGGTGGGTTTTTTTTTTGTTGTTGTTGCTTTTTTGCAGTGTCGCCATTGGGAGGATGGTTAAGGAGAACTGGAAAAAGGCAGATCTTCAATGTTGGGTTTCAGCAGTGTTTCAACAGGAAACAACACAATACAGTTTGAGATGGGAAGGGATGGGAATTCCACTCTAGCGGATCCTACTGCAGGTGAGTGCACTTACATACAACAGGCAAGGTAAACAGTTGCCTCTAGAATCACTTGCTTAGCATGTATGAAGGGCAACACAGAAAGAAAAGGAAAAAGTAAATTAACTTGCCCCAGTAGTTATCCTGGCATGCTGAGAAAGCATAGATCTATAGGTTTTGCCATCAAAATGAAAGTCACACACACACACACACAAAAAGTGGGGGCTGTTGGAAGAAATAAAAGTCATCCTGGGATGCATTTTAGAAGAAGTTTTTAAGTAGTCTCTAGAAGATTCAAAATATTTTTGTTTACCTATGCAAGTTATTTTATTTCACATGTGCATAATGTAAATTTTTAATAAAAAGTTTGTTGAAACATGTTGAACTGCTCTTCCTATCCCTATTCTTTCCTTGTTATGTTTTAATGTATTTATATATTGTTGTAATGCCGCCTCGATCCATTGGGAGAGGCGGGATAAAAATAAATTTTATTATTATTACTATTATTATTATTATTATTGTTATTATTATTTCTTCCTCTGGTACCAAAGTTTCTGTTGAAGAAGTAAAGCCCAGGAATATCTACTTCATTACCTGATATATATCTGTTCTAAGTTAAAAACAGTTTAAGCATTTTAAATGTAAAGTGTGAAAGAAAAAGTAGAGTGCCCTCATTTAATACATGCTTCTGCAGTTGCCAGCAAATGACCTGTGTAAATGAAAAGTTCTTTCCCTGCTGACAGAAGGAGAACAAAAAGGGGCCAACCTTCAGCCACCATGTAAACTTCTACAGTCTGCGAGCAGGCACTGGGAAAGCCCTCCATCATGACTTCATCAAATGTGTTAATGAAGATGGTGAGACCAAACAGTGCCTTCTCCAAACTTAGGTACTCTCATATATAGAAATAGTCACACCTCCCTTGAGACCAGAAGGTATGAAAAAGACCTACAGGCCTTAGCAGACCATGAGCTAATCAGCCATATAGTGTAATGGCAAAAACCTTCTAATACAATTTCAGGCTGCATCAACAGAACAGAAGCAAAAACTTTAAAATTTGGGGAAGCTATGGAGTCAATAAAAAAACAACTCAGGTAGAGTGGAGTAAGAAGATAATTTAATTGAGACAGTTGTACAATTGGACTGACCAGGGCTTGTGTTCCCTAAAAAATGAGTCGGTGCTGGACACATTTTCCATTTGAAATTTATATTCCCCTTGTCCTTTCAAAAATATGCATTTGGATTCCATTGGTTGTAAATTTTAAAGACACAGGCACATGCAAAACACTTTTAATCTCTAAAACTGCATTGCTACTGTTCTCTCTTCGGAGAGTTCAAATCTTTATCTACGCTCTCCCAGTAGGCTAGCTAATAACTTGTCTTTTTCATTCTGGTGTCTCTTTCTGTCTCTCCCACATCCTTTAAAAGGCGGTTCCTTCTACTGTTTCCTTGGTCACATTGTAACTCCCATCATCTTGCTTAGAGGCACATATTCATTTACTAAAAGTGATATTTTTCAACCATTAAAACTAGGGATGGGCCAATTTGGTTTCCTCAATTCTTGGCAAGGATTAGAGATTCGTGAATCCAAATCCCTGCACCAAAATAGGCAAACCAAATCTTTCGAGTCCACTAACCAAATAGTTTGTTGGAGACCAGGACACCTAAAAACCTTTGAAACTGGGATACCTAAAACCTGGAAGACCAGACATAAAAGGGGGAGATGGCAAGTGGGTTTAGTTTTCCCTTGGACTAATAATGGCCTTTGCTAACAATTTCAGAAATTACATCTAGGGTTATAGTCTAATATATTTAAACTGAACATTTATTAACAACAGTTAGGGAAATTTCTGTGCTGAAAATCAATGGCATGTAGAAATCCTGGGGTCAGTGAGTCCGATGCCTATCAGAGGTAGTGGGGCAGAGGGCAAAGTCACACAATCTCATCCAGTGATTGCCACATGTAGGCCACAAGACCAGTGCGTGGTTGTAGACCTATAGCTAGAATGTTGTGGCGAGGAAAAGATGAAGACCTTCAGGTTTTTCCCAAAAACAGAAAGCTTTATTTTCCAAACCATTTATTTACTGCGCAGGGCAACCGCGGATATCAATGTCCAAAACTGCCAGCCCCGATTGATTAAAACTTTTTCTTATACCTTTGGTCAACAGCGTCAGCAATCAATCACATTTCTAGTCTACGTCAGCCATTACATTTGGAGCTTAATACCACCCCCAAAACAAGGGAACAAAGGCCTCAGTCACCAAATGACACAAAGATGAGGCAAAAGAGTATGCTTGACTTTTTTTTATTTCCCAGGCACCTAAGCATAGCGTTACAAGGCCAATCATACTTTTAAACTGAGATAAGGTAGGGACATCTGCTGTCCAACTCACTTATTTTTCTACTCAAGCTGTACTTGTCTGAATTTAACTCCTTCATTCCCCCCTTCATGCCAAATTCAATTCCTTGCAATTTGAAGCATCCCTTTATTTCCCTATTTCCTTTATAACACAGAGAGATTTCAATTGCAGGGGAAAATTTAAAACTAATTTTCCTCACTTCCTGAGGTCATCTAGGCTAACCAATTCAAGCATAACTACTTCAATGTGCCATCAAAGCATATACTGCAGCCTTTCCCTCTATTACTCCAATCATTACAGATTGAAAACAATTTAACATGCAGAGTACAGACAAGCGGATTTAGGAAGGCCATTATTTATGCACAAAGCAATTCTACAAACAGTGTCTTTTACCCATACTTACTTAGGGAACCAGATAATCATGTCCACATGCCTGCAAAACTACAAGAATGATTTTCTAACATTAAATATTCTAAATGCATTTTCCCACTTCACATTTAAACTCATTTACATAATGACAACAGGTTGTATTTATCCAAATACACAGACCCCCTTCACAACTAAAGAGATAGTCTAAACCTATTTCACACTGGGCTGACAGCCAACAAAGCATCTGCCTCACATGAAAAACAACTCCCCCCCTTTGGGATCATGATGACTCCCAACCTTTCAGATACGTGTTCCAGAATCATACCCATTGCTTTCATTATAAGCTCTTTCCATTTCTTGCTCAGCCTAACTGTTTATCCCATTCCTGCATTGGTTGGTGCCCGGGGTGAAAGGTGATACCCTAGGGGGGCCACCCCAATTCGTCCCAGAAGACAACCCATATACCCTTTTCCATTGTAAAAGCTGGTTTCTTTTTTAGAACTTTTTATGGAGGACCGGGCCCCCCCTTTTTCCCATATAACTTTGCTATAACTATAGAAAAAGTCAACATTGGGATGTTTTTCTAGGCATGCCTGTAGAGATTCAGGGATTTCAAACTTTACATAACAATTGGGATAGTCTCCTAAGCTTAGGCCATGAAAAACATACCCAGCCATTACTAACCTTCAGGGTGTTCAAGATCTGTTTTAACCAGTTGGTGAAACCAATTTTTTTCCCGGGCCTTTTCCCTGCCCAGCATTCTCATCATCACCATCATTACCAACAATTACCATATACACATATCTTCCAACCCCACAGAACATCCGTCTGTAGTGATAAAACAGGCAGGCCAGGCTTCCTGCCCCCCCTTTGCCCCAAACCTAAAATTTGTCTCCAACATTCAGGGATCTGGCCGTGTGTAGAGCAGTGTGTACGTCCCAGGTCACCCCTTTCCAACAGGGCCTAGCCCCCGTCTTCTTCCTCTCCAGTTGCTAAGTCTGACCGTAAGTAGAGCCTACAGCTTCCAGGTGTGTGTCAGGCAATGGGGTTCAAATTTTGGAATTTTTTCATTCACCAGTTGCGGATCTGACTGTGCTTGAGTGACCAATTTCTCCTGGTCTGGCCACAGCAGAGTCTAGTTAAATTTTCTCCCCCCCCTTTTTCATCTGGAGATCTTCAGGTTCAGAGGATTTTACAAACCCAGTCAGTAAAGGCTCTTTTAGCCCTGGCATAAAGTTAAATTTAAACCCCTGCTACCTTTACAGCTGTAGGGGCACCAGCAACACCTAAAACAATCCCCTCCACCTATGACCCAGTTATCTAAGGGAATTTTCCCCACATTTTCCCCCTTGTTGTATTTGGAATTTTCCTTCCCTTAACTCTCTCCTATATGTCTCCTTGATCCACCCAAAATGTCCTCATGCTTTGGTTTGGGAAGGGAACAAACAGCCTTATGGTTCTGTGAAGTGTGTACCTCATCCTATGCCATCCTATGACGGGGCTCTGGGAAAAACAAAAATACTCCTGGTTTTTCTGTTGTGGGCTGCACATGGAATAAAAGTGAAAAGCCTCTGTAAAATGGGCTAGGTAGATGGTGGTATCATCTTGCCCTGTGTTGGCATCCAGTCCAAAGACATAGCCAGGGCTGTTGTTTGGGCCATACACGTTGAACTACTGTTTCTTCAGGATTTTTATCCCACTTCCTCCACTTCTCCTGAGTTCTGGGGTTTTTCTCAGGTCAATTGATTTCTGTTGCTCTTGAGCATATGTGGTGTGGGGGCCCTTTTTTGGGGGCTTTTTTCCCCTTTAGCTGTCTCACAGCTTGCATCTTTTTTTTTCCTCCTCCTTTGCCTTTTTAGTCAGCGTCCTTCAGCTGCCTTTCCCACTTCCAGCCTGGAGGGGCGCACAATCGCCTCCAAAGTGCCCCCTTTTTTTTCCCCCTTTCCCCAGTTCAGAGGTACACCATCACCTCTCCTCCCTGCTGAGGCTGCACTTAGGGAGCCATTCCAATCTCCACCTTATCGGGGACTGGTGAGGGGGCGCTCCTTTGCGGGTTGGACTGCCTTTCATCTTGGACTCTGACTTTTCCTGTTTTTTCATGCTTTTGTCCAATTTTCCCCTTTTCCAGAATGTCACAACTCCAAGCCCTTGCCCTTCTCTGTCTGTGGGATGAGGAACAAAACTTTTCCTCTTAACTGCTGGTCACTGACAGTATTCTACTTCCATTAGTCCCTGCATTTGTTAGTTGGACCATCTTTTTTGTTTTTCCCCTTTCCCCACACGTCCACATCCTTCTCTGATTCTCTTCAGGCTCTCTTGCCTATATCTCTCCTGCCCCCACTGGGCACATTGGCCCCAGAGACCCTCATCCTCTTCTAGGGTTTTTGTCTCTTCTGACCTCTGCTCCATCATTCGTTAATCTTCTTTTTTTCTCCGCTTGACAGCCAGTCTAAACTTTTTTCATAGAGCCTTACAATTGCAGGTCCTTTAAACCTTCCTTAATTGTTCCCGTGGAATCCTGAATCCTTTTCAAAAACTTTCCCAAAAAGAAACCCCCTGCTGCATCATATGAGAGGTTGCTAACAAAAGGAGTCTTTGACTCTCCAACTTTGTCCAGCAACACTTTGCTGCCTCCAAAACCTTCAAATTCCTAAACCTCCTCCAAACACTCAGATAGCTTTGGGTTTTACAACAGTCCACAGCTCCCAGTATTTCCAGGGGTCTCCATTAAGTAAACCAGACCCGACCCTGCTTAGCTTCCGGGTGGGCGGGGAAGGGGGGTGTTCAACTTTAAACACATTGACTGGCTTTTCTCAAGTCTGACACTGGGGAGAACCACTCCCCACCTGCCTGTCAAAGACACTCTCCCCCCTTTTCCATGCCTGGGGAGTTTCTCTCCTGGATGATCTGCTTTGCCTGCTGGATAATTTGGCTCCTTTCTTCAGTAGTTATTGGCAATCTTGCCAGTTAGGCATGTGCATTGCCATGATGCTAGAACACAGTTCTACTTTTTTAATTCAACAGATCAGACGTGGTGAAGGGCATATATGCATAAGCCTAAACAGGTATGTAGGGGGGGGTTGTAGATTTGGCATCATCTGAGTTAGCTGCCTCAATAGAAGGCAACTGCATTTCTAGTCCGAATGTCCACAGGCCAATCTTTCTATTAAGGGGAGTTTACAATTTCCCTAAGTTGTTGAGTAGCTTCTTTAAAAAAAATCATGACACCATGGCTTCTGGTTCTGCTGCTTAGAATCCTCAGGCAGCCTCTCTGGTGGGGCTGCCGGGTACTCCCCTCCACCCCCTTTCCCTTTTCATTGCAAGCTGGGGGTGGGGAAGAACTGCTGCAGCCATTTCTACTTTTTTCTTTCCATCCCAAAAACAGGCAGGTTTTCATACAAATGCTGATTCTATTGCTCTTCCCCTCTCCCTGTCTGTCTCCTCAGGGGAGAGGCAGTTTCCCCGTTGGGGGTGTTTAAAATTCCCCGGGGGGGGGGATCCAATATTTTACTTCTCTTGTTACTACAATTCCCATGTGCCCCCCAAAATTCGTATGCTAAATGCTTTTTTTAAAAAAAAAAATTATTGTCAAATAGAGATTTGCAGCCCCCTTTTTTTTCCTTTTTTCCTTTTTTCCTTTTTTTTTTTTTTTTAAAAAAGTTGTTGACATTATAATGCCAGAATTGCAAATTCACGCTCCTATTCCCCCCGTCTGGGGGGGGGGTTGCATTCAGCCCGATGGCCACAAGGAGTGAGAAAAAAGCCATGTCTTTTGGAAAAAGCAGCCTTCCCTATGCTAAAGCTGCATTTAATCTTGTTTTCTCTCTTTGATGTAGGGAAAAGTATCAAAAAGGTAGACACAACTGCTGCCACACTAGAAAGAATAGTTCATTGTTCATTGTAAGGGAAAAACGAAAATAACGCCTCCTGTATGACATGTTTGTCTATACGGGCTCTCAAGGTGGTTTGTTTGTTTGTTTTTTTTTTTCTGTGTGAGCCCAAAGGGGGAGGGGTCTTTTTGATGGCTGAAGGGGTTTTTTAAAAAATGAAACAGGCAGCTATCACTAGAGTCTTTAGCAATGTTTTCCAGAACTCCCCATCCTGTATTCATTAAATTTAAAGCCTGCTTTTGTTGTTGTTGTTGTTGTTTTTTGTTTTTTTGTTGTTGTTATTATTATTATTATTATTATTATTATTATTATTATTATTTTTCCTCTACCTCTGATGTGTGTTGAAGGTTGCTTCCGGTTATTTAGAAATCAGACCCTGCTTCTATGACATCCTCACTCCGTCTGCCCGGCTGAAAATGAGTTATTAAAACTACTTCATAGCTTTCCCTATGTACACACTGACAGAATTCTTAAACATTTGGCTAAAAAACTTCCCCTTTAAAAAAACCCGCAACTATGGGTTAACATCTAAAGGAGAAGGGAGGGGCTACAGGGGGGGGAAAAGGACAAACAAAGGAATGCTGCTCTTCTCAACCCCCTTCCTGCTCCAAAACTTGAAATAAGTAACATTTAGGTAAGAAAAAAATCTCCTATATCCAACTCCTTTTTCAAAAGCTTGCTGCTTCCCTTTTTTTTTCCTGAAAGTCCTTTGACTTTTTTAAGTGCCCAGCCCATGGGGTACCCCGCCTCTTGCAGAGTGATTTTCTTTCCAGTTGATTGAATCACCGACCTGTGCATTTGGAGAAAACAATGAAACCCTATTGTTTCCTCACTATTTCTCATTAACACCTAGGGCTTGCTTTTATCATTTCCATACTGACTTAATTTCTGCATTTCCAAGCCTCTGGCTAAATAAACTTCTAGCCTAAAAACAGCCAGCAACCATATGGCTAAATCTGAGAGCCTGAGGAGGAGGGGCTGTGGGGAGATGGTTAAAACCGAAAGATAATCAAAAGAGGAATAAAAACCCTTTTTCTTTCCTGGAATTTTTCCTACACATTTAAAGTACAAATGGCACAGAAATAGTAAAGTTTCCACTTAACCCTTTCATGAAGTTTTCAACATGCATTGAAGCAGAGTCTGAAGCAGTGCCTGTCAACTGCCACCCTCCACCCAGATTTCTTCCCAAACGACAACACACAGTAGGGGTGGGGGTGAGCTGAGGGTAGGGGGGCCCAACAGCTCGAAACAATGAGGTAGACACCTTTCAGACTCGCTGACTCACGCAGCCGGAAGTTCCGACGGTCTGCAGTGAGAAATGCAACGATCATTCTCTCATTATACACGCATACGCGCTTTCCCAAAAAACACAGCCTCCCACCACCGTTTACCAGACTTGAAGAGACGTCTCTTTACCAAAATTTTTCCGGCCCCTAGGCCCCACTAGCCATGGGTTACAGGGCGAGACTTAGAGAGGTGATCAAGCTCTCTCTTTCCCTTTTAAACCAAGGGAGTCAATTTTACCAATTAGCCGTGGGAGGCCTTTGCTTTTGCATGACCAGAGTCCGTTGACTAGAAAACGCTGCTGCCAAGGGGAAAACCCCCCCGCTCAAAGCCAAACCTCTTCGACCAAAAGCAGTCGAGGGCGCCCTGGGTTTTTGCCAAGAGGGGGGTGGCGACCCCAGCACTCAAGCGTCTGTCAAAGGGGGGGCCCCAAAAACCCCTTCTCTTTCCCGGCCAACGCACCAAAATGTTGTGGCGAGGAAAAGATGAAGACCTTCAGGTTCTTCCAAAACAGAAAGCTTTTTTCCAAAACATTTATTTCTGCGCAGGGGAAGCCGCGGTATCAATTCCCAAAAATGCCAGCCCCGATTGATTAAAACACTTTGTTCTTATACCTTTGGTCAACAGCGTCAGCAATCAATCACATTTCTAGTCTACGTCAGCCATTATATTTGGAGCTTAATACCACCCCCAAAACAAGGGAACAAAGGCCTCAGTCACCAAATGACACAAAAATGAGGCAAAAAAAGTATGCTTGACTCCCTTTTACTTCCCAGGCACCTAAGCATAGCGTTTCAAGGCCAATCATACTTTTAAACTGAGATAAGATAGGGACATCTGCTGTCCAACTCACTTATTTTTCTACTCAAGCTGTACTTGTCTGAATTTAACTCCTTCAAGAATAGAATGAGAAATGAGAAATGAAATGTCTGTCATGGTTTCTCATGAGCCACATGACAAACCACATGTAGCAGAAAGGAAAAATTGTTTTTAAGAATTGGTTCCTCCGGAGCCTGCCAAAGGCCTGATTGACTAGAAGGGTACAGTCTTCTTGAGATTTCAAGGACAGCTGAAAGATTCCTTTGCATAGCTCCCTTGCAAAGCTTTTTCATACACAATTCTGGGATTTGTAGTTTTATAAAGTGTCACGACCTTCTTTGCCAAAGTGTGCTGGTGCATCATCAAACTACAAACCCCAGGATGCCATAAGGAGCTATGCAAAGAAAATCCAGTTTTGACCTGGATTATCTTTGTACTGTAGTACGCGGCCTTGTTTACATAGGCAGGAAAATGTGGGATTAATCCACATTTTCCTGCCTGTGTAGAAAGGGCCTTCATGTCATTTTCATGGGAGATCCTGAGGCAAAACTATAACAATTGTCCTGGTCAGATTTCTTCAGAGGGAGGTTTGCCTTTGCCTAGGCTTTTGCAAAGGCTGAGAGAATGTGTCTTTCCAAGATTATACTTTTTTCCCTTGCTTTTTAAACCCTTTTTAAAAGAAGGATTCAAAAGATTCAAGATTTGTGGATTTGCAGAACCTTCCAGGAATTCGGATCCAGATTTGGATTTGGAAAATTCTGGATTGTCCCATCCCTAATTAAAACAATTCATTATTTTATATTATGCATTATCAATAGTACTACAGTCCTCCCTCCACATTCGTGGTTTGGCCTTCACCAACTTGATTATTTGCAAGGTGCTCACTTGCCTCCTCCCTTCTATGCCTCCCATTCTACTATCTTTTGCATGTCTTCCTTCCAAGGACCTGGGCAAAAGGCAAGCGAATGGCAGAGGGCAGTTCTTCTTGCATGCTTTCTCTGGTCATTTTGCTGCCCGTTCCCAATTGCTTGCTTATAGCCTATGAGCCTGGAAGGCAGCATGGCCAGGCTAAATGCAAATGAAGTTGGGGGGGGGGTAAAGAAAGCATGGGTGGCTGCAACCCCCTCCCACTCACTTATCTATCACCCCTGGGCCTGGAAGGCAATGTGCTCAGGTGAAACACACATGAATGGTGGGGAGGAAGCCCTGGAAGAGAATGGGAGCGAGAGTGCTCACTTAGATGGCAGGGAATTACTCTTTTTTGTTGTTGTAAGGGTTCTGCACCCCAAACCCTCGTGAAAGTTGAGGGGCCATACTTTTCTATTTTGATTTGAACACCTGGAGCACTGTGTTTTGTTCTGGGGAACCACATTATAATAAGGAAATAAGCAAGCTAGAACATATCCAGATATGGATGGTCAAAACAGTAAACAGTCTGAAAGCCAAGCCTATGAAGAGCTGTTGAAAGTGCCAGGCATATTTAGTCTGAGAAGAGAAGACTGCGAGATAATACAATCACTGTCCCCAAATCTCAGAAGGGCATTCATGTTTAGGACGGAGTTATCTTGTTTTCTGCTGCTCCAGAGGGCAGGACTTGAACCAACAAATTTGGATCACAAGACAAGATACACTTATTAGGAAGAACTTCCTGATGGTTGTAGCTTTTCAACAGTGGAACAGTCTGCCTCAGAAGGTGGTGGATTGGAGGTTTTTAAACAAAGATTGGATGATTCATTGTTTGGAATCTTTTAGGTATAGATTCCTGCACTGGCAGAGAATTGGACTGGAGGACCCTGGGCTCCCTTCCAATAGTATAGCTCAGTGGCTCTCAACCTTTGCCCTCCAGATGTCTGGGACTTCCCACAATCTGCCATCATTGGACATGCTGGTGGAGGGTTAAGCTAGAAGATCAGAGATTGAGAATCCTTGGTATAGTCCAGTGATTCTATGACAAGATGTATCCTCAGCCTAGGAAGAAAACAAATCTTGAAAAAGTTACTTTTTTGGACTGTGACTCCCAGAATACACTGCCAGTGTTATTACTGACTCTGTGGCAAGGGAATTCTGGGAGCTCTACTCTAAAAAGTAATTTTTTCAACATCTGGCAAGAGATAATATCTCTATAACATCTCGATCTCATGATAAGCATTTTCATCAGAAAATAGAAGCTGCCATTTTCAAAATGTATAAAGGAAGGGGAAAACTCCCTCTTAGTCTGTTGTGAATGGAGTGGAATGGAATGATGCTTTGAGACACTGAAATACCACATGTGAGACCACAGAGATCCACTGTCGGTTGTTGTAGACTAGTGGTGGGGAACTCTTGACCATCCAGGTGTTTTGGACTTCAGATTCCAGAATTTCCATTCAGTATGGTCAATGGTGAAAGATTATGGTCCAAGACATAGTCCAAATCATCTGAAGCCTCAAAGGCTCCCCACTGTGATTACTAGGTCAGCAGTATGCTTGTTCTTGCGATTTCAAAATTTGAGAGCAGGGGATGAGTTTTTTTAGGGATCTCAGAACCTCATACCTCTTCTCCAGGTTAAGAAGGAGAAATCTCAGGGGGAAGAGTGGTGCCTTGAAAAAAATGTGTGTATTCTCCTTTGCTAGACTTCTTTAAAAAAAATTTGAACAACACAATCTATACGTCTTTGGTTGATGCTTAATGTACAATACTTAATGGCATCCCCAGGGCTCACTCTCTGTGACATTTAGGGGCCATCTCTTGGTTTCAGTTTTTCATCCTGAAATCTCATGGTGTGAGACTGTATCCCCTAGCAGTCCTTCTGCTGTCACAGGGCAAGCTTCTATAATGTCACAGGAAAGGGTTGCTGCAATGTCAGGCAAGAATTGAGGTGAGGACCAGAAATGCTTCTGGGTCAGCTAATTACTGGAGGCAAAGTGTCCAGAATTTGGATAATACCCAGCTGACTAGGTAACATGGCAACCCAGAACCATGGTAGGGTGAAGCACTTTTTCAATGGCCAATCAGGCAACAGATTGTGCCTAGGAAGTATGCCAATTGCCACCATTCCTTCTAGGACCTGCATCTCACAGGGCCTTGCCTACAGCATACATGACACGAGGTCCTACATTGTTGTCGAGGCTCGCTTCCATTTCAGATTTTTTCGCAAGCCTTATGCTGCTATTACCAGGGCTCGTACAAGGTAGCACATGAGTCACAGCACTGGCACTGTTCTCTTTGACTTGCTCCAAATAGTATGATGGTCTCAAGTACATTGATCCTCCATCTACCTTTCTTCTCCTTCCTGGTTTGTGGCTTCTTGTGCATTGACAATGCACAAATACAACCTCTCATCATACACCTTTATACTGAGCCAGAGAGCGCTAGAACTCTCCAGAAATGGGCAGAAACGGATGCCCAGGCTTTATTTGCAGGCGTGGGCAAACGTGGCTTATTGGATGGGTCCAAAGCCACCAGACCTACTTTTTAAAAATGCCCAATATCTGGTGAATTATTTATTTTTTTTGCCTGAAAACCAATCAAATTGACCCAAAGTCTCACTTTCTCCTTTGAGTCCCTCCACTCTCCCCAAAACCTTGGAAAAACAAACAAACAAGAAAAGCCCCTAAATTGATGAAAAGGGTGGCTGGAAGTGACATGGCGTCACTTCTGGTATATGCGAAGATTACAATGTGACCCATTAGGGAGACATGGGGGGAAAATGGCCCTGAGCCCTCCACAGTGGCCCATCCCTTCTCACAAATGAAAATCAGTCTTCTTTTTTCTCAAGTGTTGTTTGCACTGAAATTCATCTCGTATCTAGAAACCAAAGAACCACAGCAACTCACTGAGGCTTCAGCCAGCAGCATAAGATCTTGGAATCTATTCCAATGTAGGCAATACTAATGTTGACCTGATTGTAGAGCAGCTTACATTTCCACTGTGAGGTCTCAATGTTGTGATGTTCAAGACTCCTCAGCTATGCTATGTTCGAGACTCCTTCAGCTATGCTACCACAAAGATGCCCAACAACTTAGTTTTAAAATGTAGGATGAATTCATGGATGCTATGTCTGCCGCAGTGGCTTTGTTGCCGTTGTAATGCATTTTCATTTCAACTCTGATTTGGAGACACCCTACCATAGGGCTTTCTTGATAAGTTTTATGCAGAGTAGGTTTGCCATTGCCTTCCTCAGAGGCTGAGAGAGTGTGATTTGTCTAAAATCACCCAGTGGGTTTCCATGGCTGAACAGATTCAAACCTGTCTCCTAGAATCCTAGTCCAAGACTCAAAACCACTACACAATGCTAGTTCTTTTCAGAGTGGCTACTAAGCGTGAACAATATGTACTGCCTCCAAGTTAAGAGGTATGCGCCAGATGCTAGTTGTTGAGGAGCATAGTAGACACCAGCTACTGACTCCACAGGCCAGCCCAAGTCATTTTGCTAGCTGAGGTTAAAGACAATATGTCCTCCATTTCATGCAGAGATAAAGGTTTGTAGTGGGCAAAAGGGGGTGCTGGAAGGCCATGAGGCATACAAAACCCTGTCTTCTGCTAGAGGGAAATAGCCAGAGAACTCCACCAATGCCTCCCCCAAACATCTGCCATCATTCTCCCTAATGGCAGGGCCAATGGGAAGACCTCTTTAGTAAAAGGCAAAAGATTTATACGATCTGAAGAGAAACCAGAGTAATGGGAAGACCTCTTTGTGAGCTTTTCATAAGGATCTGATAGGCCACTGTGGGAAACAGAATGCTATACTACATAGGCCTTTAGTATAATCCAGCAGGCTCTTACAATCTTGTATTGTTCCAGTCACACTGACTTACAGCTTTCCATCAGTTAAAAAGGTGTGGAGGAGTCAATATTATGATTCACAGGATGCTGCAAGGATTAAGGGACTGTGAAGGGTTTTACAGAAGTCACACAAAAACCATGAGTAATACACAGACTGTATAGCGTAAACCAGAAAACACTCTGCAGTCTTTATAGAGATTCCTATGGCATATCAATTTACTGCTGGATGAGCTCCCACATGCAAATGCTTCCTTTCTTATAAGAGTAAAGTGGAGAAAGGAGGTAGTACGTAAGTATAACCGAGGACAAAAGTAGGACAATCTTGTAAATATTTAACAAGTTAAGCTCTGCTTTTCTATCCAGACTTTGGAAATCTCTCTCTCTCTTTCTCCTCCTTTTAACTGTGGTTGGTAGAATCTCCCAGCCAACATACCTAGTGGCTAGTTTGGGTCAGTTTTACCAGAAAACCAGTTGTTTGCCCCTAAGCAGAATAAAACCAAGTTTGCATTGGGAAATGGTTTCACATCTGTGCTAAGTCACAGAGTTGTGTACATCAGATGTAGGCAGATGTGCTTACTATCATATGCCTCAAACAAGTGTGTAAGAAAAGGAGAATTTGTCTCCCCCCACCTGTGTGATCACACGTGGCGGGGGGGATGCCTTTGCTGGCCTCCCATGAGAGGAGACCATGGAATCACCATGTGACAAGGGTTGCACAGTGGGAAGGGGAAGGAGCAGGGTCTGGAGACCCCTTTTAGGGCCATCCTGCCCCTTCCTCAGCCTCTTTGTTTGCTGGCAACCCACCCTCCCACCCTATGGTTTCAGGATAAGATTGCTGGTTGCTTCAGGGCCAGGTAGGAATTTTTTCCTCCCTTGGGAGTTTTTTCGCCTACCCTACACTGCACCAAGGGATTGGGCAATTGGTTTTACAGGGTGGTGTCTCAACTAGGTATTAAATAGGTCTCAACAGCTGGTGGGGGGGGGTCTGAGGGTTTTGGTAAGTACCTATGGCACCCTTTGGTGTAGGATAAATGCTGTCCTTGGGGTGGGCCCGGGACTTGTTCCTACCACAGCGTCACGAGACAGGGGGGTTGCGGTTTGGGGGCTCACCTTCCAGAAAAGGGCTGGCCGAAGTTTTAACCCAGCCTCATAGGTTGGCTTTGGGGCCTGGTACATCACCCAAGGAGGTCTGGGGAAGAGGTCTGGAGGTGACCCTTGCCTTAGCCTACCCATGCTGTTGACCCCCCCTTCTCAGGTTATAAGTTCAAATTCAAGGTCAAGGTCAAGTTTAAATTCAAGCCTAAGTTCAAGGTTAAGTTCACTACTAGCTTTATGTTAATTATATTAATAAATTGCCCTAGTTCAACCCAAGCCCTGTGTGTGGTCTCTTCATTTCATGCGTTGGGCAGCAAATGGTTCTAACACATCAGAGGGAGCCAGTGTGCTGTGGTGTTTCGACTGTTAGATTAGGATTCTAGGAGACCAGTGTTCAAACCCCAGCTCAGCCATGGAAACCCACAGTCTGACCTTGAGCAAGTCCCACTGTCTTAAATGATCTCTCATATTACACACACATACATGTCGTCTTATATTGAGATTTACTCCATCCAGCAGGAATATAGTGTCAAAACAAGCCAACTGGCACATTTTTTTTTACAGAAACACTGTGCTATTAGGCTAAACAAATCATTTACAACATTTACAAAACTGAAAGGGCACACAGCCTCTGAACTCAAGTCCGCAACCCACCTTGTCTCACCGCTTAAAAACAAACACTAGACTCACAAGTTCTCCCTGCTGCCTCCCACCATTACTTTCTAACAGAAGACATGAAAGCTCTGCTTTTAGGATTTGATCATTTCACTCCATTTCTCTCCCTCCCACACCTCAAGAGTAACTGGGATTGATATGTAATGATGACAGCCAGCTAGGAACAGAAGAGCAGGAGGAAATGCCAATCCAACTGGCACAATGCAGGATCTTTAAATAGAAAATGCCTTCAGTGCATAGACTAGGCACTTTTCAGAATCACAACTAGCTGCATTTCCATCAGAAAACTCCTCTGCATTCGTACACCTTCCCTTTCCTTTGATGCCACACACACTGGATTTGCACAAAGTCACATCCCCCAGCTTAGTTTTCCAAAGCTTTGTGAATGCCAGTTGACACTGGAGTTTGCTTCCTTTGGAAGATGGGATACCTGCTAGTGAGTTGCTCTTCTGGGGCCTCCTCTTCCTCCTCTTCTTCCACAGAGACATCAGGTGATCCATCCTCATACTCAGAGTTGCAATCAGTGTCCATTTTGTCCTCTTGCCGTGTTGTCTCCCCTCTACTCAACAATCCCCAGGGTTGCCTGAAGCAAACTGTCATCAACAGCAGCTCAGCCCCCCTGACTCAGGAAAGCCTTTAAATAGAATGACAGAAAGTTGAAACATCAAACCGCTGCTGCCACCTTGTTCTTGCTGCTGGGTCCTAACACCACCTTGTTTCTAGGGCCAACAGAGTCAACTGCAGGAACTTGAGAAGCAAAGGATGGTCCCAGATGTTGCCAGCATTGACCCAACAGCTATAGTCACAGGCCCCAAGTCACATGCAACTGTTTGGTGGGCCTGGAAACGGGTACATTGTTTTTGAAAGAAGCATTTAGCCAGTTTAACAGGGCATGAGTGAACATCACAGCAGCTCTTCTTGGATCAATTGTCATGTATATCTTGCATTACACATAATGTTGACTACACTAGCTCTTACTCACTCATGAGAGCCAGCTCTACCATTAGGCAGATTATCTCAACAAGAAGATACTGGAGGGCAGTGATGGTGGTCGTGGCATCTGCCTGTTCCCTTCTGCTGGAAGTCAGAACTGAGTGTGCCACACAATGTGACCCATCTCCTTCTGCTCAAAAGCTAGATATATCAAAACAACCTCCTTCACAAGGGCTGAAAATTGTTTTCAACACCAGTCCAGCTATCTTCTGTAAGTAGGAAAAACCACCACCTTGTCCCTCAAGGGACACCACCTTGTCCCTATAAGGCAGAAAAATTCCTTGGGCTATCTCTCTCTCACTGTCATTCTCTCACATAAATGTTTCACTGTATCATCCATGAATCAACAAACTGAGTTGCTTGCAATTTCCTTATTCTAGCCTCCCCATGTAGACTACTTTGCTGCATGAGGCATGGTGAATAATCTAGGACCTGGAGCTCCCTGTGAGGCACTGATGTATTTAAGTCCTTTATTCCAAGGCCATTTCCGCACTACAGTGCTAAAGTGCTGCTATTCCACTTTCAACACCCTGTGGAATTCTGGGGTTTGTAGTTTACTGAGACCAAAGAGCTCTTTGGCTGAGAATTTGAAGTACCCTTCCCTAAACTACAAACTCCAGAATTCCATAGGAGGTTGATAGTGGAATAATAGCACTTTAACACTGTAGTGCGGAAATGGCCCAAATCTCAAGTCAAATCTCAAGTCTCTACTTCAAGTCTCAAGCCAAGTCTCAAGTCCTTGAAGATACTTTCAAGTCAAGTCTCAAGTCTTAAGTCTGGAAGCCAACTTTATACCCCAACCTATATTCCAGAATTTCTGGACAGAGTCAAATAAAGTCAGTTTTAATAATTTAAGCAGAGTTGGTCCTCCACATTTGTGATTTTGCCATTTGAAGTTTTGGAAGTGGGGAATAGGATCCTTCTTACTCCCAAATACTGAAGCTTTGAAAGCTTTAGAAGGAAGAATCCTTCCTCCTCAAGCCAGTTGCCAAACACATTTACTGTTCCTCTCTAAAAAATGTACCCTGCACTCTGGGGGTGAGTCTTGTCTTTTGTTCTTAGGAAAGGTTTTAGAAGGCTCCTCCAATATGCAGTGGGGACAGGCTGCTGAGCAGACCTCAAGCCAACCTCAAGCCCATTGCTCTATCTGTTTGCTGTTTCTCTCTGAGAAATGCACTCACACTTTGGGCTTGAGACAGATTGTTATGTGACCAATAGACAAAAAAAGATGGAACCATTGTTCAAAGTTGTAAGATTTCTGGATGAATGTTTTATGTTACTGAACAAAGGGCAGCAAGTGAGTCACCAAAAATATACAAGTCTCAAGTCAAGTCAATGCATCATTTATTGCCGAGTCAAGTCCAAGTCGATTCACTAAAGTGATTTAAGTCTGACTTGAGTCCGAGTTGGTCGATTCAAGTCTACATCACTGCCATGTGGGGAAACTAGGCTGTTCTGTCTCTGTTTTCCATCAGCAGAAAGATGTTTTTACTCGAAAAAAGTCTTTTGCAATTGACCATGCTTGCTATGTGAGGGGCTTATAACCATTTTTTTCTTTTATTAATATGTTCTATGTGTTTTTAAAAATGTATGCTTTCATCATTTTACTTCCATTTTATCGTAAGCGGTCCTGAGGGAAAGAGTTTGGTTTGGTTTGCCTGTCATGGCAAGAAGAAATACATCTCACCTTAGAATCTGTAGATTTGCAAAGCTTCTATGGCACTTTAAACACAAAACATCATGGCATGTTTCCCACAAAAATGGACATAAAACAACATGCATCCTTTAAAACATGAACAGCTAAAAAGACAATTAAAAAAAACCCGCTATAGTCAATGGAGAGAGCCAGTGGTTTGAGCACCAGATTGGAGACCAGAATTTCAAATCTCCGCTGAGCCATAAAAACCCACTGAGTGACCTTGAGCAAGTCTGATTCTCTCAGCCCTAGAGGAAGACAAAAGCAAAAGCCTCTCAGAACAAATCTTGCCAAGAAAACCCCATGATAGGTTCAACTTAGGGCTGCCATATGTCTGGAAACAATTTGAAAGCACAAAACAACATGGTCAGTGGGGGACTTCAGGCAGGCCAGCTTGGCAGATGCTCTTCATGGAAGCTTTGCACTGAGGAGAACTTTCACGGTAAAAGTGCTGGCCAAAGGGATCTCTGGCTGGAGAAACTATCCCTGGATTAAAGGGGAAACACAGGATTACCATTAGGCTCTGGAATTGCCATTATTTTCATGTATTCTTTAGTAAATGCATTGTGAATGGGAATGACTGAAGGAGTGACATCTTGCCCTTGCTGTGAAATGCAGCTGTTTAGGATCTGAGGATCTGAGGATCCTATGCAAGCAACCTGCTTTTTAAAAGAAGAAACTTTTAGTCAAACCTTTCAAGTTACAAAAGTGAAGAATCCTTTTGACTAAAACAGAACAACAGAGCTTATGTAACTATTTTCTTTCTACAATCAAGGGCTGAGTAAGTCTGTTTACTCTACAAGACAGGGACAAATGAATTAGAAAACTAGGGGTTGTTTTAAAAGAGAATAATTAAGGATTTAAGCACACACCCTTTGTGACTAGACTGAATTGCATTTTATTTGTAAGATGGAATTGGATTTTAACAAGCAGAATTACAGCGTGAGAAAGTAAGAACGTTATCTGTTTGATGCTGATAACGTTGTTGTGCTGGCAGCTTCTGGTTAGATGTGAGTGAAGTGAGCTGTTAACTCTGTAACTGCTGGTACCTTCCCAGGAATAATCTGAGGACTTTTTGCAATGGATCTTGGATGAGCTACACATGGAACTCCTAAACTGGCAAAAGAAAATAATAGAGGTTGTGAGGAAAGAGCTCTGCATCAAGCAACTGTGGCAAGATGAAAGCAAGAGGGAGACACAAGCCAGCAACATGGAAGTGAATGACAACGAAAACCAGATGGAGGAATAAACTCAAGTCAAGTTAATAGAGGGAATTACTGACTTGGAGATTTGTGACCAAGAAGTTTCAAGGCCATTTCCACACTAGACTGTTATAGTGCTATTATTCAGCTTTCAACATCCTATGGAATCCTGGGGTTTGCTATTTAGGTAGAGGCGTTTGAGGCCTCTCCCTAAGCTGCAAACCCCAGGATTCCATAGGATGTTGAAAGTTGAATAATAGCACTATAATAGTCTAGTGTGGAAATGACTTCAGTTTGTGAAAGGGAGATTATAGCCCAAGGAGGGGAAGGAGGGGAATAAGAATCTAAAACTGATCTGTAAGCAAATTATTTTGATGGTTGAATGAAATCAAGCTGTTTTAGCTTGTATGACTGAAAGGGTGTGAAAAAGATGTCAAAGATAAGTACACTGTTTCAAGACAGTTATTCTAAAACGTTATATGAGAAGAAACTTGACAGACTAATAAGGGGAACGGATGGGAATCAGAGAAATTGGGGAGTGCACAGACCATGGATAGGATGGCTACAAGGGAAGTGAAGAGTTAAAATTCAACATGAAATAGATTTGGCATAAACAAGGTTAAGAAACGCTTACAGATATAGAATAATAACTGGACTGAGCCTATAAATTCTGCAATGGAAAGGTATTGAAATATCTGGATTGAGGAATGTCATAAAATGTAATAGATCTACAGTTTTAACTAGAGAAAATACTGTGTAATTAAGTCAGCAAGTTCTATTTAGTAAAATTAGTACCATTAATGTAATTTAGTAGTATCTGTATCATTTACCACATAATGCCATTTATAATATAAGTATTTTGTAAAGGAATGTAATAGAAAGGAATATTGAGATACCATGCTAGACATGTCAACCTTTAGCAGAATGAAGTTCACTTCGCTTTTCCTTTTGAATGAATGAATTGAGGGAGGGGGAAGAAGAGAGATGTTGGATATTTTAAAAGACATGAATCAATCAGATTGCTAGAATCCAGTCAAAGGAAGAAGGAAAGTTTCTTCTTCTTTCTTTTTTCTTATTTTATTTCTGTTTTTCAGATTTCTACACTCTCAAGGTCCAAAGGCATAGTCTTCTCAAGTCGATGCATTTGGGAGCGAAGAGCACTTAAAATAAACAAAAAGCCTCACCACAGAAGACTGCAAATCTTTCCTCTTCCCTCCACCATCCTCTTGGAAAGCTACTCCTGACATCTATTTGTGACTTAAGAAAACAACTACAGAATGTGAACTTAATCATTTGATAGGAGTAGTGGTTCTTCAAACACCAACAGTTCAAAGAGGGAACTGGTTTCTTTTTGCTTCCTAAGAACAGATCAAGCTATTGTGACATCTAGGTGTCTTGAAAAAAATGTGTTCTGTTTTATCAGGTTTTGTACCAGAGCACACTACAATGCCTATCATTTGCCAGCACCATCTTCCTAGGATACTATAAGGTGCAAAACATGCCAGATGGCTACACAGCTTGTTTCAGTTAGAGGCATTTCCCCTCACTATTCCAGGTTCTCTCATTGACAGGAGATTCTCTGTAGCAGACTCAAGAAAAGGAATGGGTAACTATCAGGGGTTAGGGGGCTGCACTGACCTCCAAAAAGTCCTTGGAGGGCTGAGATCTCCAAATATATTGCACAAAAATTGTCCGCAATTTTTATTTCTTTGTTAAAATGTTTATATCCTCTATTCTGTCTAAAGATCTCAGGGCAGTGCACCATAAAATCAGCTTCACCAATTTCTCAACTTCCAGCTCACTTCCTGTTAAAAAAAAGCCTCCCCAGGCCTAAAATAGCCCAGCCCCACCATGGAAGGAAAAGTAGAAAAAGTGTTTGATCTTGGGGAGCCCTGGGGGGGCACAAAAATGGCCCAAAGAGTTTTCAAGTGAGACCCACAGACTGCACTTTCTCCATCCCTGTTCTGCTAGTTCCATGTTGGCTATCTTCCTTCTAGCTTAGAACCATCCCTAGTGATGAAAAGGCCACTACCAGTGCTTGCTTCTTGTGTTTCCATCAATGCATCATGCCATGACCTACTCTTCCTGGGGAACCATCAGAAAAGTGTGCAAACCAGCAAAAAAAGGTGTGAGCTTGAGCAAAGAACATTGAACCAGAAAGCCACAGCAGAAGCAGCTGAGTCTTGGCCCTTACTCAGGTATCCAACAAGACTGAGTGTCACCATAATCACTGTTACTCTTGCCAGCTTTCTTCTCCATCTCCAATTCTTTTCTAATTGCGAACTCCTTAATTTACAGAGGAGGCCAAGGAGAGACCACATGGCACAGGACACAGGAATTATCTAGCACTTCCAGGCTCTATCCATGTCCCAAATGGGACTCTTACTATACAAATCCTGGAAGAAGATAGTGAAGATATGGTACTCTAATACAGGCTGCAACAGTGACTCTAGATGTTCTAAAATTTCAAAACTATACAATTAAACATACAGGATTTCCTTTATCTTAGATAGTATATTTAGCACATTATTTGAATTTTTGGCACACTAGGTTTAAAAGTCAGCGACTGTCATTCACACTGCACATTTAAGAACTGTTCGTTGTCTAGATACACATTTCTAAGAAAACACAAACCAGGTCATTTACTCCACATGTTAACTGGAAATCTAAAAAGTAATTATGAGTCACCTGGATCACCTGGCCACTTCTCAGATGTGATGACTTACCAGTAGTATGCCTCTACTGTCTGGAGAGAGTTTGATCTGAGTACCTAACACCACTGCCATATCCCATTCATTACCAATGGACCATGAAGTCTGGCTACCAAGCAGTTCAGTTTAACTTGTGTGTGTGTGCTTGTCAATATGCAAACTCGGTATCTGAACACTGTTATACATTATCACAGCTGAGTGCTAAATGGCAATTCTAGCACAGAGCTACTCAGAGATGACCAGTGCCAGTCTACAGAGAGTTTCCAAGAAAGAAAAAATCAATTACAGCCAATGGGCACAAATGCGGCAGGTCAAAGACAGCTGAAGAAGCACTGGTCCAATGGACAAAACTAAAAATTGTTTTTTTAAACATTTTTTTAAATGTTAAATATGTTGGTTGTGAGTACACTTTAGACAGTAATGTGGAAAGTCAAGCAACTCAAAGAAAAAGATGACAAATTCAAAATGTAGCTTTATTTTCAATACAGAAATTTTATTCCACTTAACACAATAAAAATATTCAACTTGAAGAGGAAAAAAAAAGAAAATCTGACATCAGCGAAAAGTAACATTTGTTAACATACGAACTGGTCTGCAATAAATATAAGAGGCACAAACTGTGCTACAGCAGATCTAAAAGAAGTCTCATACTTCTTGGGGGAAAAAGGTTAAAATTTAAGAGATTTTAAAATCCCAATTTATATAGCAGCAGACCAGCTTACATATGGACACATCACAGAAACATATCTTTTTTAAAAAAAGAAAGAAAGAAAAGAAAAACTTGGCTTATAGTAGCAGCTATATTTAGCAGTCATCACTACTATTCATTTGGAAAGGAAACTGTAGGACAGGGCCTGAACAAGGGTGGCTCCATATCTTACAACAAAGCAGAGGGTCAGGGGCTCAGAAGTACAAGAGAACTACACTTCCTCACACTTATTCTGGTGCAGGAAAACTAGGGCAGGGATGTACAAGCAACAGTACCACCTTTGCACATTTAGTTTTATATATTACATTGGAAGTGCAGTTAAAAGGAAGCAGAACCTCTTGCTTGTGCTTCTTTCCCCCTTGCTTTATTGCAATGTTCAAAGCCGCCACCGGCCTGAATGAATATTGCTCCTTTACTATACCGGGTATGTTGCCAACCTCCTGCCTCTGATCAAACAGGTAGGCAGAGCCTGTGTGTCAAAACATTACTGTGTGTCAATCTGTACACATGAACACAGTTCCATTGGCCAGGCTTTTGTTAAGGAATGCAAAATACCTGACAACTGGGAGGGGCACAGATCAAGTTAGGCACAACACACAGGTGGTTTATCAAACCAGTGTGTTGCAGCATTCGGCTGAGCTCAGCTTAGCAAGTCAAAAGTTATAACAGCATAACACCACTTTTCAACTACTCTGTAGAAGCTCTGCTGTTTAAAAATTCCAGTTAGTTTTACAGCTCCTGGGATTCATAAATGTTCAGTGAGGTGGCAGCAAGCCTATGTCTGAGCTGTCACATTTCAAACTACATGTGTCAAAAACATACACAAGGGCATGTTTCTACATAGGATAAAATTCCATGCAAAAACAAAAGTTTATAACCAAGTTTTCTGTGAAAATTCCAGTTTTCCACATTTGTCTCCTGGACTAGCATGCTATCATGCTAGCCACTATATGCAGAGATTGGAATATTTATTTGAATTAAAATTCCCAGAATCTTGCAGCTACTATGGCCACTGGTCATATTTGATGGTGTATTCTGGGAATTTTAGTCCAAAGAGCTGATTTCTCTATACTCTGCCCACATGTAGTCAAAAGTGGTACAGACTAGGCCCATCTTTACCAAATCACCAAGACAGGGACCAAATCAAGAACTTTATTTAGGCTCATATTATTTTTGTTTAGAAATTGCTGTTTGATGTTATAAGACTACCAAAAACTGGAAAAAGCCAAGCAGAGTCAAAGTGCATATTGCATTTAGCAGTGGTAAAGCAGAGGCTACTTACTCTTAAGGAAGAATATGCCATACGCTATTCTTTAAGGTCACTAGCTGTCATACATTACAAAACTCACCAGTTTTACATTTTAATATTTAATGTGGTCAAGTTGACCACGGCAATGTAGACATTAACGATAAAATCAAACTCCAACAGATTTGCAAAAGTTGTATTACAGCAGTCTCTTTATTGGTCACTGATTCGATCTGCTTCAGAAAGCCTGTCTTCAAATGGTTTTAATGAATTTCAGTTTAACAAATAGCTGTTCTTAACTCTTACAAAAGTATCCATAACAAAAGCTTAACAAAAAAAATCTTTTAAAAAGTGCAGTGGGGAAGGAAGAAAAAATGGCATCCTGGGATTTTGATCATGTCCTTTGAATTTTAGTCCAGAGCAGTCTAAAAGGACAAAAGCCAGTCATCTTTTCTGTATCGTTGCTCTTAAAGGTAGTATACAGTTCAAGTCCTTCCTATCTCTCAGTCTTTGCCATGACTACAAGACAAAACAAAATTATGAAGACATTAGTATTCAACATGACCACTATTGCAAAGTTAACATCAACACCTGAGATGCAAGTAAGGTCAAATGAGTATAAAAGGCAATGTCCAAAGGCTTGAATGTACTGCTGGAATTGTTTACTTTCTTCTTCTGAAATGCAGGCCTTCTATATCAAAAACTAATTTTCAAAACTCTCTGTTTTAAAATAGGCTTTCCATGTATAACTTCTTGTCTAGCTCTCCTAGCAAGGTGGCTTACAAAGATTCAAAACAGAAAATTGGGGATTGCTGTTCAAGAAAAAAAACAACCGGAATATGCTTGAGTATGCACAACCAGCAGTGCAGTATTTCTGCAATCCAGAATGAGTATCATACTGTGAAATTACTTTCTCGGTATCAATTTGGAAAATAAGTAAATTAGTTCTTTATTTTCCCTTTTTTTTTGCGGCTCATACAATTCACAGCAAAGAGTAACAGAGTCTCAGAACTATACTATGTTATGGTTACATGCCAGCATTGTATCTTAATTGCCACAACAATACAACGTACCAGTATTTTCAAGTCAACAACAGGGTGTCATAGCTGGTTGTGAAAGTAATATCTATTCTTACTTAGAAGGAAGGACCACAGTTCAATGGTAGATCACATGCTCTGGATGGAGACAGCCCAAGGATCAGTTAAAATGGATCAAGTAGAAGAAGCAAAACTAAGACGAATCTCTGCCGATCGTGCTAGATGGTTAAGAATCTGATTCATTCTCAGTTAAGTTCCTATATTCTACTAGTGGCCAATAGTATGCTAGCTAATGTATTCAGTGCCATTTTAGTATCAGATGAGCAATGACTCTCACATCTAACATAATCTTTTTTTAAAAAAAGGAAATTAAAGGTTAACTCTGAAATGCTATATATGCATGCAGAACACAGATGTGTTAACTTCCAATAGTCACAAATGAGACTTGTACCGCTTCATTTCTTCCACATTTTTTGGCTTATTAGTCTGCAATATGGAACATCTAAACAAGATTCTAGTCCAAATCTTAAAAATAATATCACAAATAATCCTTTTTAAGATGAAAGTTAACTACTAAAGCAGAGCTGGGCTGTCTGTGGTCCTTCAGATGTTGTTGGACTGAAACTCATCTCCACTGGCTAGAACTGGCAGAAGTAGCAGTCAAATACTATCAGGAAGATGACATATCACTGCAGACTGTTCTAAAGGAAAGCAATCTCAAAATCTTTGTTTGGCAAAGTCACTTTCCATGCAACTTTGAGAAGTTTTGTTTGAGTGAACAACTGTCAAACCCCAAGTCTATACAATTCTTTGGACCTCAACCACAAGGGGAAAAGTCAAACACTTTAAAAATATCAATGAAGCATAAGCATATGTTAGATCCTCAGTTACACAAAAAAGCAATTTCACAAGAAAAAAAATAGATGAACAGTTGCTTCTACACATTAACTTTTCTATAAAGCTTTCTGGTATTATTCTATCATTTTACCTTCCGAAATTCATCAATGATCATGTCAAACTTGTGTTTTTCATGAACTGCTCTAGCAGTGTTTGTTCGATCAAAAGGTTCTGAAAAGGTTCAAAGACCATTATGAGCAATCACAAACCATATTTAATAATCTTAACATATTATGTAGCATTCTATAAGCAAGTAATTTTCACGCACACCTATGTATGTTTATATAGCGCATTAAAGCAGATTATACAGGAAATAAACAGTTTGGTTTTAGACAGTATTTTTCGAAGTAAAAATTAAGTAGTTGAATGAACTTGAATTAATAACTGAACAAATGACAGGAAATATAAGCTGCACATTCCTGAGAGTCTGGATTCTTCAGGAGACTCCAAAGTACACTCACGTTAACAGTACTGCTGTAGAAGGTGGAATAAATAATTTCTCTATTTTTATTCTCTCAAACAGATCAATGTCATAAAGAAAGACAGCACAGCTCTAGGATTTTTTTTTTTTCAGAGCAGGAATGAATAAGTAATCTGATCATTTGGGTCTGTTTAGATGTTATGCCAAACCATGGTTTGGATGTATAAGACCAAGTCTTCTCATCCACTTCGTGTCAATTCCTGATTTTTGATCTCTGTTTATGGCAAGCCAGATAGCCATAACTTTCAGATTAAATGGCAAACAACGGTTTGACATAAATCAGAACCTGAAATACTAATTTTCTGTGTGCATAAATAGGACAGAACATGTGAATCTGAAATTCTCCACAGTTTGTTCACATGATGCCAAAATGTTGTTTCACATTATCTTAGAAGAGCTCTGATGTGAGCTACCACTTAAGCAGTTTCATCTGGCAACAAAAACACTATGCCCAAACCATTGTTTCCCATTTCATCTAAAAGTTATGGCTATCTGGCTCCCCTACTACTAGAAAAGCTACATCAAAATGGCAGAAGTTTACCTTCTACACAGATGAACTTGTTTCTCCATTCAATGCCATCAGGTCTTGGAATGGCTTTGGCTTCACGAACTGAAATCATTTGATTACTCCAACTAATAACAGAAAAATAATTTTGAGAAACATTTGGATACTATATAAGCTTTCCACAAACAATTAGGGGAGGGATTCAGATAATTTATCTACACTATAGAATCACAGAAGATGGATACTACTTCAGCTATTCTGACCTCAGCATACAGAACCCTGGTATTTGTAGTTTGCTGAGGTAATTACAATTTTCTACACAAGACGGCTAGTCCACTACCATTAAACTATAACACTATGGCTTCTAGTAGAGAATTATAAATATTTCATCAAACTACACACACGCCAGGATTCTGCAAAATGGAACCATCACCATTAAAATGGTATCAACCTACTATAACCGTGAAATACTGATACACTTTTAGTGCTTTGCCACAGCTGATAAATACAGCTTCTAAATACAGTAGTGAAGCAGAAGTACCTACAGAAGACAGTTCTTTACCATATTACTTAGAAATTCCAATGTGGTTGTTATGGTTTCTATAGATGAGAAAACTAAGAAAAAATGTGCTGAGCCAAAATGAATAAAACCATCGGGAGAGACTGCACAGGACTAAGTGGAAATTTGGAGGGGACTAGAATTGGTCCTCAGCCCTTGCATCCCTCATTTTGGGCTAGATGACTCTTATTTGTGAAGCTCCAACAGAAAATGTAGGTCAGATGAAACAGAAATGTTACAGCATCATCTGGCTTCCATCCCAACTTGTCAATAAATGTAAGAAAAATAAGCTAAGGGGAAGAGTTATGCAACGGAATTAAGCAGATCACAGCAGGCAGTAATGCCATTCTGCTACACATTGAACGAAACTTTTTTTTCCGGAACCCATCTGGCTTCTAACAGCACTTTAAAAAAAAGAAAAAAAACAGTCGCATCTTCCACATAACCAAAAAGCCAAGCAATTAATAAGCTGTTTTCAATACAAAGTGTTTTGGCCAATTTACATTCTTATTTCAGGGAACCAAAGGAAGAAGCATCATTCGTAATTTCCTAATAAAGGAGAGAGTTAGTCATTTAAGAAAGGAGTTAAAGAAACCAATTCCATCTGGTATTATGGATATAGGCACACATACCAACACACTCTTCACTGCTTATCTCCAAGGAGAAGGATTCCCCTCTATTGCACAAGATACCAAGGATGCAATACATGTCCAGAAGCAGCAGTACAGTGGTGGGAGAAGATTTATCTAGAGTTGTTGATAGATCCCTGGGTGATATACATAATATGAGCAAGGATTTCTGATTCCCAATTATTTAAGAATAGCAGTAACAAAATGATTCCCTGCCATTCTAACTTATATTATGGTTATGAGAAAAATTAACTGGTGTGCGTGTGTGTCTAACAACTGTGTAGTCTGTCCATTTCCAGTATTCAAATGTAATTCTTGGACTCAGGATTCTTTGATTCTAATCTGATCTGTTGGTCAATCCACACATGAAAGACCACATGGCAAATCCACACTTGTTTTCGTTTTATCTATCCAAATACAGATTAACGACAGACTTAGATTTAAAGGTCAACCTGACAGTGTCACACAGTTCAAAAATAATAGTTAACATGTAGAATGTCAAAAGTGACTCAGTGAGAAATCTCCAGCTGTTTTACTTCAGACACAAACTAAACTGCAGTTAATGTTGTGGGGTTGTGATGATACAGACTTCTTTTAAAAATATCTTGTGTGTTTACTAGAAGAATAAAGGCAAGGTACGGTTAGGGGTGTCATGTACAGTATATGTAATAGAGTAAGGGTCTGTTGGGATGGAGTGGAGTCTTGGAGCTGAATGGTGATTGGTTGATGGGATTTCAAAAAGGCTAGAGAGATATCAGAGAGAGGGAGACATACAAGTATTGAAGTTAAGAATATGAATCCGAGATGTGAGTAACTAACTCTGTGTCAGTCAAGTTTTAAATGTTTCAAATGAGTAATCTTTATCTTGAAATTCTGTTAAATTAATTAATTTTTGTATTATACATTTCTGCCTTCAAGAACACTTCAGTAGTGTTGTTGGTTTGAATGAATTTAGACAACATGGTGTCTGTGGGTAGCAGTGGTTCAAGGGTGGTTGTGTCCAGCGACGAATAAAGGCTCACAAAGGAACCACAGGGGCATCTAGAAAATCCCTGCATTTGATGTCACTGCAGAAGAACAGGCACAGGTCTTCACATTTGGTGGCAGAAGTAGGGGACAGATGGAGGCCCTCACAGGAGTAGTTCAACTGCATATTTTTTGAAAATATTGTTTCTTAATGTACTTTTAAACACTCCAAACTAGAACTGAAACTGGACTATTTCACTGACTTATTTCACTGAATGTCAGCTATACTTTTAAGTGATAATTTTAATAGGCAGGAATTGTTTCACAGAAAAAAACTTCATCTAATCTTAAAACTCCCTGGAAATTTTCACCGGAGATAAGAAAGACTTTTGGAACAATACTTCCTTTGCCACTTACTGCAAATGGTAAATATCTGAATTTACCTCAGAAGTGCAAAGGACGCTTGATATTCCAAATATCAGAAAGGTTGTAAATACAACACTTAGGAAATTATTCTTTCCCCACCTCTCTCCAAAGTATGTTATTAACCCGTGTTTAATCCAACTAATATTTTTTGTTGCTGTTGTTGTTTAAGAGAGATTCATAATTACACTCATATCAGTACAAATATCCATGCAAATTAAGTTGCATGCAAAAAGAGGCAAAAATAATCTTGAATTTATACACAACATTTTGTGAAAGCTGTTGCACAATTAATTCAACAAATAACTATCTAAGTAGAGTCCTGTTTATCCGACGCTCGGTTATCCGACCATCCGGATTAACCAACGTCATGACGGCCTGGGGGCATGGCTGTGGGCATTTCTGCGCCCCCAGGCCTGCCCCGACACACCCCCAACATGCCCCCAAAATGGCGGCTACCGCGGGCGTCCGGGTAATCCAACCCTTTCGGTTATCCGATGCAGCGGCCGCCCGTTTGGGTCGGATAACCAGGACTCTACTGTATATGTACAGACAGATATGTGTATTTGTATATACAGTCATCCCTCCACATTCGCTAAGGTTAGGGGCACAGTACCCCCATGAAAGTGGAAAAATTGTGAATAACTCTTGGCTCTCACAACCATATTTAACACACAAAAAAGTATGATCACCATATTCAACCCAGTGTGGGTTCCTCTGAGGCGCCAGAGTTCCTTCACAAGGCAGAAGAGGGTGGCTGGTGGCACTTGCTGCCACCTTAACTGCTGCCCCACGCCATTTTTAATAGGGACTTACAAGCTTCGTTTGCAATTTCTCAATCTCATGAGGCTTGCAGTCCCTATTAAAAATGGAACAGGGAGGCAGCAGAGGTGATAGCAAATAATTTGTGAATAATCAAATCCGCGAAAGTGAAACTCACAAATGTGGAGGGCTGACTGTAATGTAATAGTTCATAATAATTCATCAATAAAATAATTCACCTATGTTTCATGATAAAAGCATTGCAATTTGCTAAACACATAAGAGAATGAGACAGTAGCTACTGAAGATCTTGCCTGGACATGTCTCTAAGAAATTGCTCTGAGAGACGAGACAGAAAGAAAAGTACAACTGTACTGGGAAGCAAATAGGAAATAGTGAAAAAGAACCAGACTTTTCTAGGAAAAAAAAATTATAATCACAATGCTGCAGAGGATGCCTTAGATATTACTGTATCCCATTTAACCTCTGAATCAGAGGTGTGCCTTCTGTATAAATCTTAAGACAAAGGGTACAAATGTGAAAAGGTACTCTGTTAAATACCACACTTCTCAATTCTACTTCATCACACTCTGAATTGTTGGCTGCCAAAATGATTTCATATAAGCCAAATATAAATATAAATATAAATATAAGCTCTTTTATTGATATCTTACCCAGTCTTACCCTCTCACTATGCATGCCTGTTTTACAAGAGGGATATTTTTAATTAAAAAAGTAAACCATTATCTCCCTTAAATACAAGATCATTGTAAAACTGTAGTCAGTGGGGACCCAATATGAACCAGCAAAGGAAAGCAGGCACGCTTGGGTTAACTAAAATGAAGTGCTGATCACTCACTCAAATTCTGTAGCATAATATTTCAGGAAGCCCAGCAACAGATCTCCAAGTGTTGCTTCATTTTTTGAAACATAAGGAGGAATGGTGCACGGAGCCTGATGCACAAGGTGCAGCTGCATAGTTGGATCAAAAGATTCCTGTAAAAATAGAGAAAACACACACACACACACAAAAAGAGAGAGAGAGAGAGAGAGAGAGAGAGAGGAATATAATTTAGTGTCTATGCCATGGTGCTACACTGTTAAAACACTATCAAAGACAAAGATGCCCACAATTCAAGGCTGAGTAAGCCCCATGGAAACCTGTAGCACTTTCAAATAAGATACAATTTAGATCAGACAGAGATCCTGAAAACTCAATGAAAGCTATTTTTTAAAAATGTAAGCACTAGCCATACGTTAAATAACTTGATACTGTCAGGATTTCCCCCCAACCTCACAGGGTTCTCTGAGATGAAAGGCTTGGTCTGGAGAGTTTCTTCAGCTCTCCAAAATGGGATTTTAGCGTGCATGGGGCTGGATACAGGGAAAAAAAACCAGAATATATTTCTACAGGCATAGTAACACCGCTGGATACTGACACTTACATGTGTTTATACATTTATATTTGAATTTTCAGCAGAAAAACTAGTTTTGTACAAAAACTAGAAACAGAAAAACAGAATCTTGATAACTAAGTATCAACTTCCTAGTCTCTTAAAAACCCTGGCCCTCACCACGTGTCGTTCTCCATTTGAAAGTTCTGTCTCATTCTGGATCTTCTTAAGTACTCTTATTTCCATGCCTCTAATGTCTATGCTAAGGATCACTAATTCAGGATGAGATCCCACATTTCAACCACAAGATAGGTTTTCCCCTTAAAAAGTTGGAAGAGAACCAAACTGAGGCTTTTACCACTCTTTAATAAAAGCTCATTTTATATGCCAGAGTGGATCAAGTGCAGAAAAATCCATTACCACTGCACCTCAAACAGAAAAGTGACTTAAGACTATGTTACTATTTATTTACCTAGCATTTGGAAATCTTTATTTCATTTGTCCTCACACTTACTGTGAGGTCCATCATCATCATACAATTTAGGAATTACAAGACTCAGTAACAAACCCAAACCTAGCCACAGAAAATATAGATATTCAAAGCTGAATGCACATCTCCTGTGCTCAAATTTAGTGCTAGTCACAAAGACACAGTTATTAGGTTAAATTCCAGCTCTGTATCAATATGAAATGATTCTGTTCACTCCTTCTCCTACTATTCCATTATTGGGCAAGAAAAATACCCTGAATTATTTTCCTGGTGAATTCTCATAAACTATTAATTGCTACTGGGTTATCAGCAGCAAGCAGATCCTTGGTAAATACAGACAACAATCTATCAAGTGATGACTTAACAAGCAGTTACGTGTACATTATACTAAGCCAGTCAACAGCACTGTCTTTGCAAGAGGCAAAGAGACTTTTGTACCAGACAATCCATGCTTTGTACCAGATCAAACATGTCTGAAAAATGGTGCAACACATTCTGAAAAGTTTCTCATTACAAAAATGGAAAGGTTCAGGAAAAATCAATCTGCATGTTAAAAAAATACAAACAGCAGCTTCTGGATGAGCTGATAATTATCTGGAGTGCAGCAGCCAGGAAAAGGGAATTCCATCATTTCCTCTCCTGCTGCAGTGCTGCCAAAAATTGCTTCTCTAAAAACACCCACTGACTGATACCAATGTGTCTATAATTCTTACCACTTTGCATTCTCTACAAATAAAAATGTATGTTAAGTACAAAGACACAGTTAATACTACATTCAACATAATCTATAATGCAGGTCACCCAAGGAAACTGACTGGCAATAGATTCAGGACAGAAAGGCGACAGTGTTATCACAAAACAATGCATAATTAGCATATGGTGTTAAATACCACATAATGTAATGTAAATACTACTTATGGATACTTATACTTATGGAAGACAATTATATCATCAGTTATATTTGGTAACTCTCAAGGGTTTTATAAGGTATATGAAGGCAATGATAGCTATGTGGTAGTAAGATTTATAATGTCAAAAGCATTACACACTAAACCTAAAATGGTTATTTACCCAACTGTTCATGTTTACTATAATTCTAACAATTAAGTTGAAGTACATCAACTCATAGACCCATACAACTTTTTTTAAAAAAATGTCCATGGCAACAATCATGCAGTCAGACCACCAAAGGACCAATGATTATGTATTAACATTAGATGCACAGATACAAGAAAGAAGCTGATGTATTTCAGAACAAGTACGTGACAGACCAGAAAGCCTAGTCAAACGTTCCTCCATGCCATGTCAGTGGAGTGCATCTTATTCTGTGTTCACTCCATCTTGCTCTCTCTGGGTAGAAAATAATGTTTGATCTAACACAAAATAAGGTTTATCAGTACCCCTTGAAATCTGTGAATGTGATTTTTGTAGGAATGACAGTATGAAGCAAACACACATTCCCTTTTCCTAATGAACTGTTTTGTTGTTGCTTGATTCTGTGTTATAAAAACTAATGATAGAACAGATATTCACTCCAAACCTTCTGGCTACCAGACACTAATTAGGTGTGCATCTTCTTCTGGTACCTGCCTTTCTGGTATGCAAGTTCCAAAAGTTCATCAGCATGCTTAATTGCTTTTGCATGCCCTTCACTGGTTCTGCAAACTACCCAATGCTACAACAGATGGCACACACTAAACAGAATTTACCATACAATGCAGAGGCCCCTGCCTTTTGACAGCCATTATCTGATGACACATTCTTTCAGTGTTTCCAAATAAGGACAAAAATTCCATTAATTTGACGTGGGCTCCACTCTTTTGGCAGTTCTTCATGCCTATGGAGGCCTCCTTGGGACTGCTTGCACATGCATGCAGTCCCAAGTTTTGTCTCCAGAAAGAGCAGATCCCTTGATCAAATTATTGAACTTGTCTGTACCGCAAACACTGAAACAGCAGGCTTCCATCAGTTTTTCTTGCCTACAGAGGCTCGCTTGGGACCATGCGTGCGCTGCTTGCAAAGTGAGCTCAGAGGGGGAAAGAAAGCACCAAGCCAGACTTTACAAGCAGCATGTACACACAGTTGTTCCCAAGCAAGCCTCTATAACTCCTTCATGCTCCCTACAGTAGACAGGTTCCACTTTTTGACAATTTCTGCTTTTTGACAGTGCTCTGGTTCGTAACCTGTCTGTACAAAGCCTGTACAAAATGGAGCATTCCTGGTGTCTGGATTCTAAACCTGAAATATTAACTGACACATCAGGGACATAGGGAGAATACAGGAAGCTGTATGAACTTGGATATAAAATACTTTTTGCTTTTTTCTAAAAAATGTAGCATTTTATATAAGACACCTCAAGGTACACCAATTGGCTATGAAGGACTGAAAGTAAATTCCAGAAATAAAACATGAGGACAGCTGTTGCATAAAAAACTGTATGCAATTCCCCACTGTTTCAACAGAAACAGATCAGGAAATAATCTGCTAGACAAAGCAGTATCAAATACTGAAATATTCAAAAGATTTTAATTTACCTAATAGAATATGCAACCACAAAATGTGCTAAACTAGCTACTGACAGAGGTGTCAAACTCAATTTCATCTTGGGCTGCATCAGCATTACGGTTGCCCTCAAAGGGCCAGTTGTATCTGTAAGACTATATAAACGTATCTACTATTTTATCATATTAAATAATTGCCTCTGCATTCAATTATTACTGGTTTTAGTAATAACTAGCTCTGAAACTAGAAGCCTAGGAAAAACAATGGCAAGCTGATATTCACATGTACAACTACTGTATAGTTTAATGAAAAATGAATTTTGAAAACAGAAAGTTACTTTTTTAATCATTAGACAAATATTACCAAGCACGTTTATTACATTAACTTTGTTTAACTTTTTGGTCCCAGTTGAGACCCTCTCTGCTCCTCTTTCTGCCCCCCAGCCCCCCTCTGTCCCTCTTTCTGCTCCCCACTTCCCCTGTGCCTCTTTCTCTCCCCCCGGACCCTCTCTATACCTGGTGAGTCCAATCCCCACATTGTGGGGGCCCCAGCTGCCAGTATTCTGAAGAGGGGCCCAGCAGCCAGCATTCACAATCTACTTCTGCTTCTGACTGCTCCTCTGTCTTACCCTTGTAAGCTGTGCGGAGCGTTGCCATGATAACCTGTGGCAACGCTCTGAGGGTGAGACTTGGACAGAAGAGCAGTCAGAAGTAGAAGTAGATTGTGAGTGCTGGCTGCTGGGCCCCTCTTCAGAATCTAGCAGCTGGACGCCCACAATGTGGAGGTTGGGCTCGCCAGGTGGGGGGATTGCCGTAGCTTCAGGAGAGGTGCAAGAGCCACATCAAATGGCCTGCCAGGCCGGATTCAGCCTGCGGGCCTTCTGTTTGACACATGTGGTTTAGAAATACGTGACATTCAGTTCAGAATTGAACTGAACATAAAATAATCCAGTCATTAATAATCAGTGCTACATTTTTAAAAATGATACAAAGTTTAAGAGTTATTACAACATTGGAGTGGGCATGAAAGAGGAAACTAAAGTAAAGTACCCAATTATTTTACTAAACCACAGAAAGTTTTTGAAATATTGCATTCACACTAAAGCTAAGACACAGCATCACCAAAATCCAGCCAGATCTTAGTATTCTTAAGTGTTCCCATATGTCAGCAAGTTTTTTCTCATAATTCCTTCTAGCCTTACAGAATCTGCAACTGCTGATATTAGATGGCCACCTCTGAACAATTAGCATTTTAAAAAGCTTTTCAATCTGAGATTGAGAAATAGATACAAACAACGTGGGCGCTTTACTGGAGAACTGATTCTCCAAAACTAGGTAACTAGCAAGCAACCAACATCAAATGAAGTAAATAAATGTCCTATTCCATACATATATGAACAAGGTAGCTGTGGAAAGCACCAGAGAACTTTTTTAAGGTAGATAACAGACAATTTTAAGCTTTCCTTTCCTTTACAATATCAATAGCCACATTGAATTGAATCTCAGTAAATCTTTAAAACTGGGTCTCTCTCTCTCTCTCTTCCTCCCCCTCCTGCGGCACACTTCCTACCTATATCCCTTGAAACCTGTTCTGGAGAAGGCTTTTAGAAAATTACATTAGTTGTCAACACAGACCTTTGGCAACCCTGCTTTAATTATCTGTAACCCCTCTTTGTTCAAAATATAATACAACTTCCACAGCATTTTTTTTAAAAAATGCGAGTTTGTCTAAAGTCCAAGCAGTCTGCTGTTTTACCTTTTTCATCCTCTTATTCTTGCCAAGCAACTTCAAGAACACAATCTCTGCTTAAGCTAACATGGTATAAGAAGGTGTTAAGTTGGTTTTCTCTGGAACTGCTATCCCTTGTTCACTCCTTTGAGAATCTTCCTGTTGCATTCCTCTTACATATTTCACTTTGTCCTCCATCCTTTGCATTCCAGGTACAGACACAAGCTTGTGGAAACCCAAACACTGGGGCACCCGAGAAGCTGTGTCTGTTTCTCCCAGCATAAGAAACCTCTTCAAAAAAGGACTTGCAAATAAAAACTCTTAACTAACATTAGGGGAGATCTTTGCTCTATGGAACTTACTTGTGAATAAACATGGGAGAAATATATTATTCATGGGGAACAGATATGTTGAAAACTACATCCTGCGTGGGAATCACATCATGGTTCATATACTGTTGAATGGCAACTGCCAATATTCCTCATCACTAGCTATTCTGGCTAAAGCTGAGATCTGGAGGACGACATAATTTTCACCTCTGCTATAGTACTACTTAGAGTTTTGGATGGTGCCTATACTTCTAGTTCTACATCCAAGTAATTAGGGGGGTCTAGTGGAAAAGAGGGCTAGTGTTCGAACCGCTGAGCCAACCCAACAGTGTGGTGTAGTAGTATGAGCACTGGACTACAACCCTGGAATGAGTGTTCTATTCCTCACTCAGCCAGGAAACCCACTGAGTGACCTTGCGTGCATCACACACTCTCAGCCCCAGAAAATCCCATGATAGGTTCGCCTTAGGGTCACCACAAGTCAGAAAAGACTGGAAGGCACACAACAAGAAAGTAGAAAGCAATCTTATTCATTTTAAAAGATTCTGCGCTGGTATGTATGCGACCCAGTATTACTGAGACATCTACAGCACTTTCTTACGTAGTGTCACTTTGTGCCTCCCTATAAAAATTCCTGCCCGGATATAATTATTAATATGACCATTTCATGCACTGTTGGAAGTCAGCTCGGGCACAATAAGACTCTTCAAGACACCTCAAGCCTCTTAGCTATTTTTGTTACAACATACTAACAGGGATTCCACATTAGATATTGTCTCACTGAGTAACTTTTCAGAGAATTATGCCTTATCATTGCCATTCACTCCACTGCAGGGAGCTACATAGCTCCAAATAGGCTTCTCTAGGTAGAGCAGAAGCCTTGAAAATTTACAGTGAAAGATCCAAATGACACAAGGAAAGTTGCTTATTTATGGAAAGAACTGTTAAATAAATACAGTGCAGACCAAGTGGTCTTTCATTCAAAATCTTTCCAAAGGAAAAGAATTCCGCACATGCTTCTAACAGGATACAGTGCTGGGGTAACAATCTAATTATCTTTTTGGTCTGCCATTACCCTACTTTGGTATCTCCTCATTGGTTATCCGTTCCTTGAAGGATTCAGTATAAGCTATTGTTTTAACATTCAACTCTCACACCTTTCAGTCCTTATTTCTTTTTACCAGCCTGGTCAAGATCTGAATTCTAGCAACTCTAACATTCTCACCTGGACAAAGGATACCTCTTTCTTGGCACAGCTTCGCCTTTTCTCACCCATTGCTTCATAATCTCAAAACTGTCTCTCTGAATATTTGCAGACTGCTCCTCCCCTTGTTCTGTTTAAATCTTAGTTTAAAACCTTCTTGTTTTCAAAAATTTTTGGTTTAGTTTAATATTATTTTACAATTTTGTATAGTTTGATTACATGTACTTGTCTGTTTGTTTTATATTTTTTGTATATTATCTGGATAATTTATTTTACAATTGTATGATAGAGTTTTATTATTCCTTCTTTCTCTTTGTGTTTGTGCGTATATACATATTTTTTAGATTGTATGCCTTTGGCAGAATCCACTGTTTACTTGTGACGTGCCATGTACATATATGGTGCTATATAAATCATAGAATCATAGAATCATAGAAATGTAGAGTTGGAAGAGACCACACGGGCCATCCAGTCCAACTCCCTGTCATGCAGGAACACCCTCAAAGCACTCCCGACAGATGGCCATCAAGCCTCTGCTTAAAAACCTCCAAGGTAGGAGACTCCACTACTCTCCGAGGCAGCAGATTCCACTGCTGGACAGCCCTGACTGTCAGGAAGTTCTTCCTGAGGTTCAGGTGAAATCTCCTTTCCTGCAGCTTGAATCCATTGCTCCTTGTCCTGGTTTCTGGAGCAGCAGAAAACAAGCCCCCTCCTTCCTCTACGTGGCATCCCTTCAAATATTTAAACATGGCTATCATGTCCCCTCTTAACCTCCTTTTCTGCAGACTAAACATACCCAGCTCTCTCAGTCTATCCTATAGGGCATGTTTTCCAGGCCTCTCACCATTTTGGTCACCCTCCTCTGGACTTGCTCCAGCTTGTCAATATCCTTCTTGAATTGGGGTGCCCAGAACTGGACACAGTATTCAAGATGGGGTCTAACCAAAGCAGAGTAGAGTGGTACCAGTACCTCCCTCGATCTAGACACCATACTCCTGTTGATGCAGCCGAGAATTGCATTGGCTTTCTTGGCTGCCGCATCACACTGCTGACTCATGTTCAGCTTGTGGTCTATGAAGACTCCTAGATCCCTTTCACACGTACTGCTATCCAGCCACGTGTCCCCCATCCTATATTTCTGTATTCCATTATTTCTGCCTAAGTGTAGGACCTTACATTTCTCTCTGTTGAATTTCATTTTGTTCGCCCTGGCCCAGCTCTCCAATCTATCCAGGTCATTTTGAATTTTGATCCTGTCCTCTGGCATATTAGAACCCCTCCCAATTTGGTGTCATCTGCAAATTTGATGAGCATGCCCTCTATTCCTTCATCTAAGTCATTGATAAAAATATTGAACAGCACTGGGCCCAGGACAGAACCTTGTGGCACCCCACTAGTCACTTCTCTCCAGGATGAAAAGCAGCCATCCGTGATCACCCGTTGGGTTCGGTCGGTCAACCAATTACATATCCAATTAACAGTAGCCCTGTCTAGCCCACATTTTACTAGCTTCGATGCAAGAATGTCATGGGGAACTTTGTCAAAGGCCTTACTGAAATCGAGATATGCTACATCCACAGCATTCCCTTCATCTATCAAGCTAGTAACTCTATCATAAAAAGAGATCAGATTAGTCTGGCATGACTTATTTTTGAGAAATCCATGTTGACTTCTCGTGATTATTGCGTTGTTTTCTAAATGATTAGAAACTGAACGCTTAATGATCTGCTCCAGGATCTTTCCGGGTACCGATGTCAGGCTGACTGGGCGATAATTATTTGGGTCCTCTTTTTTTCCCTTCTTGAAGATGGGGATAACATTTGCTCTCTTCCAATCTGCTGGAACTTCTCCTGTCCTCCAAGATTTCTCAAAAATTATAGCAAGCGGTTCCGAAATGACCTCTGCCAGCTCTTTTAATATCCTAGGATGCAATTCATCTGGCCCTGGAGACTTGAATTCATCCAATGCGGCCAGGTATTCCTGTACCACCTCTCTACTTATTAAGTGCCTCATTTCCTCTGCTTCCTCCCCTGCTCCCTACCGCCAGGTTGAGTGCTTGTATCCTTCTGGGAAAATACGGAGGCAAAGAAGGTGTTAAGTAGCTCTGCCTTTTCTCTCCCCCCTGTGAGTAATTCGCCATCTTCTCTGCGTAGCGACCCTACTGTCTCCTTCTTTTTCCTTTTGCTGCGGACATATTTAAAAAAACCCTTTTTATTGTTTTTAATGTCTCTGGCCAGCCTAAGTTCGTTCTGTGCTTTAGCCTTTCTGACCTCCTCCCTACATCTCCTGGCTACTTGCTTAAATTCTTCTTTGGTGGTTTCCCCCTTCTTCCATTTCCTATACGTGTTTCTCTTAACTCTTAGCTCAGCTGAGAGTTCTTTAGTCAACCATTCTGGTTTCTTCAGATGCCTTCCATTTTTCCTCCTTATTGGCACAGTTTTAGACTGTGCCGTCAGTATCTCCTTTTTAAGGAACTCCCATGCCTCCTGAACTCCTTTCCCTTTCACTATTCCTGACCACGGAATTCCAGCCAGCAGCTCCCTAAGTTTACAGAAGTCCGCTTTTTTAAAATCTAAGACGAGTGTCTGGCTACCCTTATCTTCTCCTTCCCACTGAATGCTAAATTCCAACAGGGCATGGTCACTCCCCCCTAAAGATCCAACCACTTCTACCTCATTCACAAGGTCATCCCTGTTGGTCAAGACCAGATCTAGAATATTTGATCCCCTTGTGGCCTCTTCCACCTTCTGGACCATGAAGTTGTCTGCAAGACAAGCAAGAAACTTGCTGGACCTTGCTGTCTTGGCAGAGTTTGACTACCAGCATATATCTGGGTAATTGAAATCTCCTATTATTACTGTATCTCTCCTCTTTGAATGTTTGAATAAACAACAGTATTGGACAAACTGGTCTAGATCTTAATGAAGTGGTAAACAAAAATCCATGTGCATATTGGAGGTATGGTTATTTTCAAACTACAAGGATGGGTGGGTTCTAGACAGGAGCATTCAGTTGTGTGAAACCACTCCTCCCAGAAACCTGACATGATCAAATTCATTATGTTACTATGTTTTGTATCTGGTTCAAAGGCAGTTCTTCTGTTGGACACCCTGGAAGAAACCTGCCGCAACTGTACTACCCTATAACAATAACTAAATACTCAACTAGAGTTGTCAGAGGAACGTTAAAAACATGTAGAAGAGATAAAAATAAGTAATTCCTACCCAAACAACTCTCAGGTGAGACTAGTTAATGTGATTCAAAGACATGTGAATACCTGAGAAATGCAGTTAGCTTCAGGAGTATGTGAAGAAGCTGACCACAGGAAAATGAAATAAAACGGTGTCTAAAAATTTGAGCCATCCTAGGAGGAGGTGGCAAAGCTCACAGTACAGACACAGAAACTAATGTGGTGCAGTAGTCTAAGTGCTAGACTCCAAGAAATCAGGGTTCATATCCTCACTCAGCCATGAAACCCAGTGGGTAACCTTGGGCAAATCACATTATCTCAGCCTTAGAGGATGACAATGGCAAACCACTCTGAACAAATCTTGCCAACGCCCCCCCCTCCCCATAATAGGGTCACCATAAATTGGAGTCAACCTGAAGGCATGTAACAACAACTGATATACCCTACATGCAAAACAGATCATAAATGATACTGGTACATTAAGAAAAAACAATGCATTATGGTCCTAAGCACACTCACTTGGAAGTAAAAAACAAATGGGTGTTATTTCCTATGTGATGAGAACTAGTCTGTAAAATCTAGCTTGTGTGAAACTCTAGGAAAGAGTCCACCTGCAGAGGACACTTCTATATACACAGGCACACAATGGTGATTCACTACCATCTTCTAACAACCATGGTCACAGGCATGTTTTGCCATTACCCAAATTTAAGAGTTAAATAGCAACATTCATATTGTAGGTAATCAGTTTTTAAAGAAACATTATGTAGTAATTTATAAGAAGCACTTACTGGGTAATTTTTTTGGAGGGATGGAAGGATAGGTTCAGGTAGGGCTATAAAAAAAAAGTTTAAAGTTGCTGTGATTCATGTACTTCACAGAAAATAACATACCAGCTACACCAGTGGTGTGAACTGAAGGTCTAGGATAAAATGCTTATTCCAAATGTTAATGTTCTAGGCCGTTTAAATTAACCAAAATTACCTGCGTAAATTTGTGTGAAACTTGGTTAAACATTCTAGAATATGAAAGTTACTCATTTAAGCCAAAGTTAGTAAGATTCCTATTTGACACATGTATACAGGGTTGTCTATGTAGAGTCACATGGAAATTTTTCACTGAAAGAGCCTTTTACTTAGCTATAGATAACATTTCCTTCTCCCTTCAGTGAGACTTCAGTGAAACTTAGTCTTGTAGAATCTGATCATAATACAAACTGTGAATCATTTTCTTAGCATTTCCTTCCTTTTTAAATACAGATAGCACAAGTTGTCCCCAACCCACAGGCACTGTCAATACAGCAATTAATTTTTAAAAAATTGTTTTCCTAATTATATTTCTTCATAATACATCTACTGGAATCCCATGCCAAGTAAATACTGGGGGTATTTCTTATATATCGTCCATGTTAACGTTAACCTTTGAGTTAAATTATGTTTTACACTGAGGTGGCAGCCCAAAGAACTCAAATCTGTGCCCCCCACAAGAGCCTCCAACCCTATATTTTTCAAACTCAGGTGGTTATTTGCCTCTCATCCTGCAAAATGGCAGTTTTGCCCCAAGCTTTGCACACATTTTTAGCTCCCTTTAAAAAACCCTAAAAATTGGCAGAAATGAAACTAGAAGTCACATGACATCACTTCTGGGAAGTCCCTGGGAGAGATGCAGGGCTGAAAAATGGGCCTTGACACTTCTGCAGTTGCCCACCCTGCTTTACACATAGTAAAGATTTAAAACTTTTGAGCTGAATGTCCATTTGATTATAAATGCTCCTATTTTATTAAAAGCTGACAGTGGATGTATATTTTTGTATGTATTCACCAAACTTGAAGACAACACATACAACTGGATTGGGGCAGTAGACTTACAAATCTGAACATCAAAAGACTCAACTGGTTTCAGAGAGAAGATAATATAAAGCAGTTGTAGAAGTCTTTTTGCTATTATCAAAAGTGACTATTATATCACTTTCTGTTCTGTGAGACAAGACATGAGCAAAGGAGCTTCCACTTTATTTCAAATTAAAGATTCCCCCATAGTCATTTTTGAAATATATTTTACTGTTCTGATTCTTAGAATTCAAGACATTTTCATTCAATTTGTGTCACATTCTAGTAGGTTCCCTAATAATACTGCAGAAACTATTGTAATCACAAGACTGGATACTCACCAGTTAGATTTTCTGTTTTATTGCAACCACACAGTTACAATGCATTAGTGTTTAAAGAACTTAAACGTTCATAAATAACCACACTCTAAAAATGTGCATCCTAACTTCTAATGAAAGCTTCTATAATTACAGGAGGAACAGAAACACAGAGAAAGTACGACACTATGGAAAGACCCTCACTTTTCTTTTCCCAATTGTCCCACTAAATTTTTTGCAAGGAAAAGAACCTCTTAAAAGAAGCAAATTTTGAAAATGTTTAATATTTATCACATTTTCATCTTTTTGTTTCTCCAATGCATTCAAGAGCTATATGCATTTTTTTAAAAAAATTAAGGAATGCAAGCTTGAAGCTATCAAGAATTAGAAGAAAAAGATAACAGGATAGCATAGCAAAAATAACTAAGGACATGCACTAGGGAACAATCCCTATTGCAGTAAGAATTCATTGGCAGAAACTCAAGAATTCATCTTCAGTTCCCCTTCAGTAAATGAGTGTAATAGTTGTTTGTCATATAGCATTTTTAGGAGAATACAGCTGGAAACACACCTGTTGCCTAAGTTTCAAATAGCGATGTAAAAAAAGCAGCAGAAGTTTCTTTCTTACAATCTGATATTATTTTAAAATATAGAATTAGTTAAAAGATCATTAAAATGAATGGTATATTTGATTCTTGCTGTTAGTTGTATTTAAGAGACAGCAAGAAACCTAAAAATCATGCTATAGTATTTTATTTTTTTATGAAATGCAAAATAACCGCTGTCCCCAGGAGCATCATGAAAAAAATTCAAGGGAAAAGTGAAGTCCAATTTAACCTAGTTAAATTTAATAAGAAAGTAAACATGTTTTAGGGACAGCTTCTGAGAATGTGGGACTCAGCAGAAGCAGCAAAAGCAAGACTTTAAAAGCAAGTATCCAGAGGTGCCGTAAACAGTTCTAGTAGGGAGGAATCCACACAAGTTATGTTGAAAAGAAAAGCCATTCCAAAAGCTTAATAGATACTTACTTTGTAAATAGTGCAAAACCATCAACACAAGACTATAGCTGTTTAAAGTGCCTCGACTGGCATCATTTATGCCACGAAAGCTTGCCCACTTCTTTACAACCAGCACTAAAGGACGCACTCGACTCTCAACTGTAAACAAGATAAAGATTTATCAGGAAGAGCAATCAGGTGATTTTTCTAATGAGAATTGTCTACAGACAGATATATAGATCTATATTTATAGTTCTTCCAGGTCAGAAACATTCTTCGTGGATATTTCATGCCTTTGACTATTCAAGGAGTCGCAGCTACTAAAAAGTCTTCCATTTAGAATCATGTCTGAAACTCCCCCTCCTGTGTGAATAGGCCTGTCTCACCTATCTCATGAGGCATTTGGTTTGATTATTTAGTACTTTTCAAAACGACGTGCAATAATTTTCTCACATTCATCAATAGCTATTGTTTTCTATCTCAACTTTCTTTTTGTTTTGTGATCTTGAATTCTTTTCCACCTCTCTCTGCTGTTCCCTTGAATTGTTTAAATGCAGATATTGTAAGAACCTTTGAGCAGAGCCTTCTTTTAAACCCTCATTTTTCTGTGAAAATGCCATGTACAGTGCTGATACTAGTAAATCCATCTTCTAACTGTGTATCTTCACAACAGTATTACCCTCATGTAAGAAAGGAACTGCAGGTCTTACAGATGTAAGATTTTTTTTTTAGTCCCTAAAGAGGAAGCCCTAAAACCAGCTCAGTGAAGACTGACTGCACTCACTAAGCACATACAGCTGAATACTGGAAGGCAAAAATCAGAAAATGAAGGTTGTGTAAAGGAACGGAGTTTCCTGAAGAATGGCATAGGCGACTGGCATCCTGAACGTGCTCATTTCCCATGGTCACATTCTGTTGTAGAATCAGTTTTTGCCATTGCCATCATAATGTTCAGTTGACCCTCCACATCTGCGGGTTTGACTTTCACAGATTTGATTACAGTCAGCCCTCCATATTTATGGGTTTGACATTCACAGATTTGATTATTTGCAAGTTTCTCCAACCCCTGCCCTCCCACCTCAGGTGCTTCTTTTTGAAGGGAACCTTCCCTCTTGGTGGCTCCAATCAGGCCGCATAGCCCTTTAAAAACCCACCTCTGGTCCTCTTCTTCCACTACCAGTCTCTGCCTGGCCAGCTAAGGATGGCTCTCTGCCCAAATTCTCTGCACCACAAACCCTGTCCCCATGCCCTACACATAGACAAGGAAGGAGATGGGTGAGAGAGAGGAAGTACAGGACCACTATGCCAACTATCTCTTTTCCCTGACCTGGTTTAGACCCTGGATGCCTATTCTCCCCACCCATGCCTCAGCCCTCTTCCCACAGACACACATATTTTGTTGTTTGTGAATTTTTCATTTTTGCTAGGGTCCTGTGTCTCTCACCCTAGCAAATGGGGAGGGCCAACTGTAAATTATCCTGATATAAACTGTGAAACTAATCTATGTTAGAGTTATACTATGATGAAAACATTATTAAGTGGCAAATAAATAATACAGCTACCAAAAAGTATTTTCATGATAACTAAAATCATGCCTAACCTAAACAGTCAGATAACCAATCTTCCAATAACTCATTCAAACTTATGGGAAGTCACCTAGTATGAATTTATTTTTTAAAAAATATATTTTCTCAAATATATTTTTTCATAATTCATTGTTTTAATGCTATTTGTCGTGTAATATTGTTTTTGACTAGTAATAAACTATTAATCAATATTAAAAAAAACCCCAATGAATACAAACTATTTTTGTAGCCTGATCCTATACAAGTTTCCTGAGATGTCCTAGAGTAATAAAACGGATCTACCAGGTGAGCATACAAAGGACTGAAGCTCAACATACTAAAATGTTCTTAGTTTGCAAACATAGCAACAGCATCTAAGAGTACTGAATACACACATGCATGCGTGCATGCACACACACACACACACACACACACATGCATATATACTCAGCATTGCCCAGGATTTTATTTTCTCATAGATAATACTTGTTAGAAAGATTTGAGATCCTGTACCAAGATTTGAGATTCCCCAAACTGTTTTGTCCAGTACCTTTAACTTTTCTCCATATTCTTCAATCCAATCTGTATTCAGAGTTATTAACATACAGAGGTTGGGTTTATGAGGGGACTTGTTCCTAGGCCTCGTCTCCATAGCAACCAGTCTATTCAGAGCTCTCTGGCTGAGAATTATAGAGGCCCCTCTCTGACCTGCGACCTACAAACTGGAAACCTTAGGATTCTATAGAATCTTCTCAGGCAGCCGGTCATATTAGGTCTTCACTTGCCTGACACAGACAAACAGACAAACTCACTCACAAACTTTGACTTTTATATAGTAGTTAGAGATATAGCTATACCTATAGATATAGATGATATACCACATATATATTTTATATATATACACATACATATACATTCTAAATTGTATAGACTACTTACTGTATGCATAGGTTCTAAGAAGGAATGTATTCCGTATTCCTACAACATTGTTTACATTCAAGTCAAACTCCACACAGCTAGAGGGGGAAAAAAGTCAAACTTACACAAGCACTTTTACAAACAATTCAAATCATATTAGGTTGCAACTAAAATACTGGCTGGTGAAACTTGATTTTCAAAGATAAGAATGTTCTTTCTTCCATCTGTGTTTTATTTGTGTGCAAATTCCAACAAAAATATGGTTAGTGTTTTCTGTATTTAATGTCACTAATCTTAAAAGCTGGCCTTCAATCCTGTAATTTCTTGGTACAGTATGATGTCATCCACAGCCTGAAACAATGCAGCTGGTGAAATAAGTATCAGTGTTCCTAACAGCACAAAGCATTTCTTACTCAACTAGGACTGCATGGTTACTCCACATTTATCCAGAGTAGCCATTCCAGAAAGTTCATCTCCTTACTGAAAAACTAACCATGAAAAACCTGTACTTCAGGCTAATCACAAAACACAAACATACGGTGAAACTCCTAGAAGTATTTGTTAAGTCATGAAACAGGCAGAAGCTTTCCAAATACTACCATTTTTACCATTGAACAAATTACAGATGTATCCCATAGAAGAAAATGTGATACCAGCTGTATATTTCATTGTGTGCACGATACCAGAAAGGGAATGCTCAAGCTCATAATTTGTTAAAAGTAAATAAAACTGGTATATGCTCATGCAGCTTGAATGTGGTGCTCTCTACTCTGGCAGCTTTATCTTCTATTTTAGATTGTGCAGCTGGGCTGCGAGTATTCAGTGGTAAAAGAAATGCACTTGACTTCTGCTTATCGGTATTCTCTGTTTTATACGTGCCAGTGCTGAATAAAAGCAATAATTAAGTCTTGCTCACAATCGGACCCTTAGTTTGCTCCCTAGCTAGCTACATATTTAAGCCGACACACCATTTATCAAGGTGCTGGGAAAATGGCTTCTAATGAATTCTAAAGCAGAAATGAACAACTTAATATAATTAAAGTAAGTGTAAGGGATTCATCTTAGATAAAAACCAAAGCCTCTGACATGTAATGGACTACAATAAAGATATAAAATCTGCTTGAACTTTACTGAGATTATCAGGAAATCCTAAGTAGCAGAGATGCTGAAAATAAATAAACTTACTGCTGCTCCTGCTGATACTTAGCCAAAGAACTGAGCAACAGCAGGAAAAGGCACTTAATCACTAGCATTAAATCAAATAAGGTTATTGGAGAAGAGATGAGATATCAGGGACTCAAGCTCAACCCCTGCAACTTAGGGGACAGCAGAAAACTGGGAGAATATTTAACAAAACAGAAAAACCTAGGTGGAACAAATTTTAAACAAAATTAATACTACAAAAATGAACCTGTCATGTTAAAAGACCAATGTTGCTGAAAATATATCATCTCTTTCTCTCCCTTTTGAAAACCACTCTGCTTTTTCACGTTTTTGCAGTATTTGAGTTGTCTCAGGAGCATAAGAGGCTGCCGAGCACTTGTGTCAAACTGATCCATGTCGCCTCTCTAGTGTCTATGCTGACTGGCAGCAGCTCTCCAGGGTCTCAGGCAGACAACAGTCAAATTACTGGCTACCTGATCCTTCTAAGATGAGACATCAGTCCTGGATCTGGACTTCTCAGCAGGGGAAGTATGTTCCCTGCCATTCATAAACAGCAGAGTGAATAAGAAATGCTTGGTACATTTTTAGCTGTACATGGACTGAGACCAGAGATTTGAATACTCATTTTTGTGGACAAGAAACTGCCAGAATTACTCAGCCAGCTACTTATGCTAGCTGGAGGAATCTCAGCCAAGCCAGTCATGCTAGCTGGAGGAATCTCAGAATTATAATTCACAAAAGTAAGTTTTCCATGTTCTCATAGAAAGACATGGAAGAAAAGGCTTAAACAAAAGGAGAGAGATGTCTTAAAGGAGAAAGATGTCAAATCTGCAGAAACAAAAAGAAGCATGCATCTCCTTCAAAGAAAACAAGCCAGGTATAAAATCACATACAGTACCTTGTTTCCTGGGCACACGCCCTCCCTCAAAAAGTTACGAGGAAGGAAGAAGGATACTGCAACTCTGCCATCTACTCCCCCACCCCCATCGCACAGTTTGCCATTCTCCCGACTTAACCATGTTGCAATGAGCAGTTTGTCCCCTCAACAAAACAGTATCTGAAGAACAATCCCACTATAGTCCATTAAAATAGCACACACAGCCAGTGTGTGGCAGTGGTTGTCCAACAGCATCTGGATGGCTGGTTGAAATAAAAGCAGTCAAGGAGGGGAAATGAAATACCACAAATTATTGATATTAAAGCTCAATTGAAATTGATAGAACGGTGTTTCACTTCTGATTCATTTCCCATTTATTTTACAGAAGTGCCAAAAAACAGCCTGATCAGTAGTAAGTAGGATTTAAGAAACATACTCAAAATAATAGAAAAACTCCCAGCATGTTCTCATATTATATGCCAGCATTATTGCCAGAACAAACACATAAGAGACTGTGATAATCATAAGGACTTACCTGACTTTGTCCCTGAACTTCACTATTGGCACTTTTGCTCGGATCAATTGAGGTCTCTCAATGAAATTTGCTGAAAGAGGGAGGAAGAAAAGTCTACTGATGCACCTAATAGATATAATAATGTGCAGTAGTGAAAAGCATCAAGAGAGACTTCTTGTATAGTTTCACAGTGGGCATTGAAAAGTAAGCAAATTAAGGGTTTTATATTGTGGTAGAAACTAAGTCATCAAACTTAAGCACATTTCAAACAGTTGTTTCTATTCAGTTCATGGATAATTTTTTCTTCTGTCAGTAGCAGGATCTCAACAGAGAGAAGTGTAAGGTCCTACACTTAGGTAGAAAAAATGGAATACAGAAATATAGGATGGGGGACACGTGGCTGGATAGCAGTACGTGTGAAAGGGATCTAGGAGTCTTAATAGACCACAAGCTGAACATGAGTCAGCAGTGTGATGCGGCAGCCAAGACAGCCAATGCAATTCTCGGCTGCATCAATAGGAGTATGGTGTCTAGATCGAGGGAGGTACTGGTACCACTCTACTCTGCTTCGGTTAGACCCCATCTTGAATACTGTGTCCAGTTCTGGGCACCCCAATTCAAGAAGGATATTGACAAGCTGGAGCAAGTCCAGAGGAGGGTGACCAAAATGGTGAGAGGCCTGGAAGCCATGCCCTATGAGGATAGACTTAGAGAGCTGGGTATGTTTAGTCTGCAGAAGAAAAGGTTAAGAGGGGACACGATAGTCATGTTTAAATATTTGAAGGGATACCACGTAGAGGAAGGAGAGGGCTTGTTTTCTGCTGCTCCAGAGACCAGGACAAGGAGCAATGGATTCAAGCTGCAGGAAAGGAGATTCCACCTGAACCTCAGGAAGAACTTCCTGACAGTCAGGGCTGTCCGGCAGTGGAATCTGCTGCCTCGGAGTGTGGTCGAGTCTCCTTCCTTGGAGGTTTTTAAGTGGAGGCTGGATGGCCATCTGTCGGGAGTGCTTTGAGGGTGTTCCTGCATGGCAGGGGGTTGGACTGGATGGCCTGTGTGGTCTCTTCCAACTCTAGATTTCTATGATTCTATGATTAATTCCTATGATCAGGACAACTTGCCATTGGTGTTGGAATAATAAAGCAAGCACACAGATTAATGGTAGTATCTAGAAATAATATCTCATGCACAGTGGGCCCTCCATATCCTCTAGTGTTTGGTTCCAGGATCTTCAGTGGATTCCAAAATTCATGAATGCTCAAGTCTCATTATGTACAATGATGTAGTAAAATGGTGCACATTACACAAAACAGCAAAATCAAAATTTGCTTTTTGGATTTCTTTTAAATATATTCAAGCCGTGGTTGGTTGAGTCTGTGAACACAGGATCTGCAGATATGGAGGGCCAACTGTAATACAAGTAGGCAGATAAACTAGAAATATACTCAATTAATAGAAACACTCAGGTCTGCTTCTTACATTTCAAACCCTATTAGTGTGAAATGTGTTAACTAGCAATTGGCAAGTTTTATACAACCTCTCTAATTATGCTTCAAATTTTACTTTAATAAAGGCCTTCCTCATGCTACAAATTTTTCTTTGGAATAATAATTATGAACAAGAACATAAAAAGCTATCTTGTGAGTCATGCCACTGGTCTATCTAGACTTGACTAACAGTGATTTTCCAGGCTTTTAGGTAGCTTTCTTTCTTATTCCTGCCTTGTAACCCTTGATGGTCTGCTATCCAAATATGAAACTTGCCCTACCCTTCTTCTGGAATCAGATGAGAATCTCGTATGTTCAGCTAATGTCACATGGGAGCCATCTGGTATGCAAAACGGGTTGTGATGCATGTTGGTTCTATCATGTGGAGAGTCTCCATGTCAGTATAATACATTCCTGGCATGTGATACAACACTTGCCACCAAAAGGGCTGGTTGCCATCATGGGGCGAGGACAGAACAGATACAAGGACTCAGTTCTACACATAGCACTGAATCCAGACTTAGCCATATTTAATAGATTCACCAGTATTGCTTTTCCCAGTGAAATTAAGACGTGCTGATTTCAGTGGTCCGTGTGGCTCAGGCTGAATCCATTAACCCTATTAATCTAACATCCTTAATCATTCTAAATATATATCTCTGCCTGAAGCAATCATTAAAGAGAGGTACAATAGCTCTCATTATGCTACCACAGAAGAATAAGATGAAGGCAAGAGATCTGCAATAGTTAGCAGTTATAGGAGATAGCAGTCACTGCTACGTTCTCTTTTCAACCACTGCTCTTTTCCATATCAGCACTGTAAGCCCTTACATTTACTGTGAGAAAGCCTTGACACAGCACTGGGTCCTCCTTTTTTCCAGAATAGGCTTTTACATCAATTTTTTTGCATGAAACCAGTTCGTTTTTTACTTTTAAAGCATCCCTCTAACAGTCCTAATTGCCTGGGTAAATGTGCGGCATAGGAAAAGCAACCAGTCCCAGGATAATGTTCTGTCTTTGTATCAGTAGACACAAGCAAGAAAGAGAAAAAAAATCCTCTTCCCATTATTGCAGTAGAATCTTTCTGCAGCACTGGCTTAATTTGGATAACTTCTTTCATCTGTTAGCCCTTTGCTTAATAATGCAAAAGAAAACTAATCTGCATTATAATACCACATGATGATGTTTGTTCCTTACTATATATGTGTGAGACAGATAGAGATTGACAGTTCTTCCAGTAAACATTATTTACCAATAAATCATGGAAAGATATAAGGTGAGAACACATTACAAATTTAAAAAGCATACTGTTGAGAACAAGAACAACATCCCAGCACTTTGAAGTGAAAACTCAATCCAGCTCACTCACTTAAATAACTATAAATGAAGTCTTACTTATTAAGTTTAATTAGCCTTTTCACATAAGTATTTCTAAACTGTTAATAAATGCTGTAAAAAGATCACCAAATCTGTTTATAAAAATAGCCTAGAACTTACAAAGCTTCCTACAGAAATGTTTTTGGAGTAAACCAAGTATGTGTCTTGCTTCAGTCTTCTGATTAATCTGAAATAAATTATAAATAAATAAATATTATAGCCATTATACTTGGGATGTGAATGCAAAATAGTATTTTACTTCATTTGGAAATGCTTGAGAAAATGAATGTATATTGTGATAAGAAAAGAAGCAAGTGAATAAGAGCAAAGCCATATTCAGTTGTTCTTCCCTCAGCAATTACAATTGTGTGATGGGACAGTGGAAATAAGATCACTGACTTCACCCCTTCCTGTTACTGCCCATATGCTGGGGACTCCATTTCTACAGCATGGACGGACAGACAGACAGTTAGTTTTCTGCCCGATGAGGTTCTTTGAGAAATGTAGAACACTAGGTGATCATCTCTCTCCTCTTTGTGCAATAGTAAATACACTGAGCGAGAGAGAACTAAACAGAGCTCAAGTCTTCTTTTACTTTCATCTTTATCACAACTCAAATATTTCGTGCTTCATTATAACTTCCCAATGTCCATATTCAACATCCATTGTGTTACTGTGTGCCTTCAAGTCATTCCTGACTTATGGCAAACTTAAAGTGAACCTATCATGGGCTTTTCTTGGCAAGATTTGATCAGAGGTTTTAACTTTGCTCTCCTCTGAGTCTGAGAGGGTGTGACTTGCCCAAAGTCACCCAGTTGGTTTCTATGGCTAAGTGGGGATTTGTGCTCTGGTCTCCCAGTGTCCTAGTCCTAGTTCAGCACCTAAACCACTACACCATACTGGTTCTTTTCAATATCAATACTTTCCACATATTCTTGGGGGGGGGGACCAAAAGAACAACAGACCTCATTTTAAATGGTATCACTGTAACTTGTCATTCATCTCTATTCATCATACTTCACAAGTTCAGAGAAAACAACAAAATTAACAAAACTACACTGAGACCTCAGTGGTTAGTTGACAATTCCTAGAATCTAAGCAGAAACCCCCTACAAACAAGAAGTACTTCTGCATCCCAGTATTACTAGTACGGTCATCCATCAGACCTTTTTCAAGTGTTGTTAATGATTGTAGTACTTTTTTCAGTGATTAAAAGTGATGTCACACATAATATAGGATGGTACTACGATTAACTGAAATGACAGTGGCCACAGTTTATTTTACACAAGTGACTCTGTAATCTTTTGTACTCCTGTGAAGACACAGTATTTTAAAGATTCACTTTAAAGATTCCCTCCACCCTTTTTAAATAAATGAAGAGAAGCACAGCAAGCAGTCCTTATTCCCAGGATGGGTACCTCACCTACTCTTAAAATGTTGTAATTGCAGCCTTCAGATGGAAGAGTGTTTCTATCATACGGAGAAGAAAACATGTGGGTTGTGCAAGTATGACATGGAGAGATCTTATGGGCTTAATCGTCCACTATGTAGAAAGGACAACCAGGTAACTGTATGAAAAATGTTAATCTTTGAAGATGCATGGTATAATTTGGGGCAACGTCATCATACAGGGGCAGAAAATGCAAATGCATTCAAGATTTTAATTAGATTTTCCTTTAATACTGTTTTCTTTTCAAGAAAGCACTGGCACAAGCACAGGAATGGGAAACCTATAATCTGAATTTCTTAAAAGATTTCGAACATTACTTCCCCTTCCTATGTTGCAGTGCTCTTTCCAGTACACACTCTCTTAAAAGGAACACAGAAGTTGATAATTAGTATGTTACATGTCATATTGATTGGGCAAGCTTTTGTCTAATACTTACTGGTTCCTCTTTAACCACCAGGCATAAGTCACCATCACTGCTACGAGTACCAAAGCCATTTAGTGAGGATCCAACCAAAAACAGTCTACTATCTGCAAAGCAAGAAATATTTAATAGAGTATATATAGTAGAGTGAGCCCGTGTCTTTAGAAGAAATCATTCATTTTGTGCATAATAAAAAACAAACAAAAAACCAACGTACTTGGAAAGATCCGCTGAATTTCCCTTTGGAGTTGTGTTCGGCAAAGCTCTTTTTTGTTCAAATCACAGACTTGTTGTTGACATGCTTGAAATAACTCCAGTACCTGTTGACTTAACTTTACATACACACAAAAAAACCATAAATCTACATTTACTATATAAATAGCCACACAGCTTGTAAAAGCCTGTTTTGCTTTAACTCATAAAGGATGGGATTCTGTTGGTTAGTCTCAACAAGAACAGCCCCGCTGAAACAGTGCTGAATGGGGAGTCAACAAAAAGGTAAATCCTACTGATTCAATAGTTCAATGATTCAATGGTCCTGACTCTGGTCAAGATTAACAGTAGAATTCAGGACACTCTAAGCCATCCTGAGTCCAATATTGGGGGAAAGGTGGGATACAAATCAAATAAATAAGTCTTCTAAATATACGCAGTACACGCATTTGTGTACATATGCACACTTTCTATGAAGCTGCTTTCTCCAAGGTCAGCTCTCAGATTGATTCAAAAACTCACTGTAAGTAAAAGGGCTTAGCCAGAGCCTGACCAGCAAGATTAGCCTGCCTTGCTGCTCATTTTCTCTCTTTATCAGACATCAAACCAAGGTGCTTCTGTTCTTGAAAATCATAAGCCATCAAACGCAACATTTGATTCCATGTGAAATTTGACTTCGGCCACAAACAGAAAAATGTTGCTGCAAAAACTGATCCATGCACAGCATCACTGCTGTTACTATAGCACAGTCTGCACTGGGGAGGTTCTGCTATAAGACATAAAGCTGGAAAGACAGGAATTCAGTTAATGCTTCCCAAATTATTTTCTGATATAAATGCTTACGTCAGCGCTGGCCTTGGGAAGTTATATTTTCAAATTAGTGACACTAATAGGTCCAAGCCTCTCCCCTCAAAGCATCAGTTACTTACCTCCACATTTATTTTTTTAATATACGTAACCTTATAACTTCTCCTTTTTCTAAGTAACTAATACAACTGTTTCTAGGTTTTTAAATTTAAATAAGCATCTAAACTGTGTAAAAACTTCTGGTCAGTAGGACTGCCATCCACCTGATTATTGTTGTTATTATTACTAATATTCTGCCTTTTTCCCAATTGGAGACTCAAGGCAGCTCACAACTGTTAAAAAAAGCATAGTTAATTAGCAGCATACAAAAGTTAAAAAGCAATTAGCCCATCATAAAATTAAAACCAGTTACAACAAATTGAAAAAACAACACCTCATCTAAATATTCACAAGAGAGTACAAGGTGCAGGAAGAGGAACAGTGTGAACACCAAAAGCAAGTACTCAAACAACACAATATTCCTCCTGCACTCTTACTAACTCCATACCATTCATAACTATTGTTGTTGTGTGTCTTTGTCTCTAACTTACAATGATCCTACCATGGGGTTTTCTGTGGCTGAGAGCATGTGATGCACCCAAGGTCACCCAGAGGGTATCTGTGGCTGAGCAGGGAATTAAACCCTGGTCTCTCTGGTCATAGTCCAACACTCAAACTGAGCTGGCTCTCATCCATAACTACCAAAGTAACTAAAACAGTCACAGCACCAAAGGAAAAAAAATATCTGTAATCAAATTAAAATTACACTGTAGCATAGGCATATTTTGTTATTAGGGAAATAAATCAATTTCAAGTAACTAGGTATTTGAAAATAGTTCCTTCCAAGCTCAACATGTATTTCTCAAACAGATGATAAACTTGGGCCCTGACCCCTTTCAACCAAGTAGCACACTTTATTGTCAAACGTAGTATTATCTGTTAGAACTGAAGTAAATATCCCCTTGCAAATGCAGAACCGCCCAGGTACTCTCATATCTCAGAATTCTGCTATTTCCACTGCAATCAATGACTCCACAGGAGTTGGTGGGCAATGATGATTGGACAGAGATATCCCCTACATCTTTCTTCTGTTAACACTGGCTTTTTCACTGCTGTTTAATTCTTCTTCCCTCAAGATGATGTTACTGTCCTTATACTGACAGATAGAAACGCAACTGATTCCAATAAAGCATGGATCCCTCTGTTCTGGAGTCAGTGTGGTGACTGCAGTAAAGTATGTGCTCAGTTCTTCACGGCAGATTTCAGCTACACTATTAAATCCAACACTCAGTTCAGGAATTGCTGCTTTATAGAGAAAACTGAACTACAACAAAACTAAAGCAGGTCCTTTTATCAATCTCACCTTATCTTTGGCCACAGGGAGTGCCGTTTCTATGGGCTCAGGAAATGAAGCTTCTCCTAAAGGTGGCACACATCCCGTCAGATCAGAAATGTAGTGTGCTGGAAATAATGGCGAAGAAATTGATCCAGGGAATGAACGCCTGTGATCTTCTGGTAAAGGCACTGCTGGGTTAGCTGAAGTTGATTCACGATGAGGTGAATGAAATCGCTGGCGCTTGGCTTCATAAGAAACATTTTGTTCTTTCAGCCTCCTAGAGAACATAAGAGAAAGTGGTTATTCAAGGCAAGGAACAAAACATGTTGATTGAAGAGACCACTGAAAATGCCACCATTTGATCATTTGTGACTATTCCAGCAAGACTGTGTATTAACCTTTCTAAGCAAAATTCCCAACTCTAATGCTGAGCAAATGAAGCTTTAAACAGGGAACCCAAAAGAATGTACAACTGCTCAATGTGTGTCTAATGGAAAGAGGATGATAGACCAAATACAAGTTTAAGCTACCCAGAACTGAAATTTGACCAAGCCATTCTCATGCAATCAAATAAAATTGTCTTTCTGTCCACTTACTGGAGAGCAGTACTGTATTTCAAAAAGAGTGCTGCAGTGAGAAGTTGTGTGCAATGTGTACCCAATGATAAAGGAAGAAAGAGGGAAGATACTGAAAAACTTACCACAATAGCCATTCAAAATGTAGAATGTGTCTGTATAGGTTTAGATTGTACAGACAGTAAAATGCTTCATCTGGGCAAAAAAGAACCTCTATTTCATTTGGCAATATTTATAGATTTATGCAGTTACAGACAAACTGTATTACAAAATGTGTTTCCTTAAACAAACTTTCAAAGACTGAAAATGATTTCATTACTTTTATAATCACGCCATATATAATGAACAAGACTTCCACTGGTGCAACATTTATGTTTGTTCACATATATTCATTTCTGGGAATACTTGCAAAGAGCCCTGACACACTTACAGAAATCATGGCCAATTGCCAGAAACAAGGAGACCTCCAGACAACAATTCAGAGACAGGTCATAACGGCAACCAGGTTTCTAAATGGCATTAGAAGAGCTATAGTCTGTGAGAAGATTGGTGTCCTTTCATAAAAGAAAATTACCTAGAAAAGTAGATAATCAGTTCCTCAAATTGATATTTAGGGTACTTGTGAAAGAAAACTGGAAGCCAAATCCATTCAGTGGCCAAATGAACTGCTACTAGCTATGCGCTAAGAACTGTTTAAGTCTCTGATGATTTAAATCATACAAGGAATGCACATGCATTTAGTGCATTTTTAGAGAAATTTAGCCATAATGGTATTCATGTTTGCACAATTAAAATCCAAAGAAATTAATTAGGGGCAAACTTTCTGGAATTATTCTAAGGCACATGCATTTCTTTTTCAGGAAGCAGCTATTTACATGTACCAAGAAATCAGAATGTATTTCTTGGCTCCAATGGTAAAAGTAGAGGCTTCTGCCATGCTGTAGGTGTTTTTAATTCTTCTGTTCCCTTTAAAGACAACAAAAGTTATTTAGATGCTTATTAGTCTTATGCTATTTCTGATATTTCTTAAGTTACACTTAAGATTGTCCAAAGGAGCTACAATATGAAAGTCCTTAAAATGTAAATAAATTTAAAAAAAAACCACCCAGATCAGCCTTAATACAGCTGGATTAACACACCACATTCTCCCAAGTTTCATGGGCATTCAGAGACTGAAGCGCAAATGCCAGTGACTCCTCTTTTTACCTCCACGTGGTACAATCTGGTTGCTACAATGAAAGTACCAAAAAAATGCCTATGGCAATGTTCTTAGTGGTTAAGGAGAAGGACTAATCTCTCTGTGGTTTGTCTGCCATGCAAGGAAGAAGGTGAGTAAAGAAAGATACAAGCACAGTCATTTCAAACATTTCACCCTTGAAAATAGTGGAGCCACATAACTAGGTGGAAAATATGAAAGTTGACATCATAATAAACACAGAGGGCTGCGTCCAACATTTGTCTCCCATGGAGAGAAGAGATGTTTTAATCTGCAGAATGCTTCTGAGCCGATCAACATTTCTGCTGACAGAATGGGAAGAGGAGATAATTGCTGTTTATTCTCTTCCCCTATGACTCTTTATGTAACCTGAGAATCTATTCCAAACAACTGTGGAACTCTACTTGAGAGGGTTGGGGGAAAGTGGAGGAAGGGGCACTGGAGGATGCAGAGGAACTGGTGAAAATAGTTTTGCTCCTCTGCCCTACTCCACATATGTTTGTTGGCAAAAGCACCCATGTCTGATTTTAGGTACTGCAGTAAACCACAATTTCGTAGCATAACAACAACCTACAGTGAGCATTGGGACTGTGCAGTCTCTACAGCTGTCTTCCTTGGGTGTGCAGGATATTTTGAATTTAGAAGCAATGCTTGCAATTGCACTTGTAATTTCTACTACCCATAGTTTGAAGAATTATCTCAAACTGAAACTGTGCTGCAACTGCTTAAACAAACCAGTTTCATAAACCAGATTTACAACATACAAACCATACTTAACTAATTTGCTAAGTTCAAATGGCATGAACAGCAAATTACATGCAATCAACGTACTATGGACACAAAAACCTTTAGATCCAATTTACTACTGTTTTGGAGAACAAACTCTAAAACTTCCTGTAGCCTTTCCTCATCATGTTAACCTATAGATATCAGTTATAGTGCACAGAGCCACATTTTAAAAAGTCAATGTAGTATACGTATTTAACAGAAATGAGGTGCTACTTCATTATTAGATTTGTATTTTCTTCTAAGAATCACCCCATAACATGACTTATGTTATATGTGAATATACATAAAAAGCACTTACTTTCTGCCTCTGAATGATGTAGGTGCAGCTGATGTATGTACTGGGCTGCCATTTCTATAGGCAAAAGGCGGTGGTGAAACAGGTGGGATGCTTGCAAGATTGCCACTTACCAGAGTCCTAGGAAAATTAAATTGTGGTATTATCATTCATGCAAATTACCAAAAATTCTTCAAAAAATGACAATCACACAGTTTCTTAAGCAATGGTGTGTTCACAATCTTCAATATGTCTTCAACTACAAATGATTATATAAATTCCTCAAGTTTTCAAACAGAGGAAGACAACCTAAAAGCCAATTTGGCAATTAAATTACTTCTCTACAACAGTTTATATAATATCAATACTGCAGGTAAGCTTAAAATAAAAAATGGCCAAGCACAAAAGCCCAAGTCATTCAACCTTTTAATGACACAAGTCACTAAAAGCACAAATCATTCAAGCTTCATGTCAAGGTCCCATCCTACTTACGCTGTACTGTGGAACTGCTGGTGAAAGACAACAGGAGGTATGTTCACTGGAAGATTAATGAAGTATTGTTGGTGTTCTAGAGGAAAGGGTGGACGCCCCAAGTTGGAAGAATTCGGGAACATGCTCTTCTATACTGAAAGTAAACATGTATTCTTCTACCTATACAAAATATTTTAGACAATCTGAAATTGAGCAACTAAAAAAACAAAAAATCCACTTGCACTGCTTACTTGTGATAACTGCTATTACAAAATAACATCATTTTAATTTCTGGCAAATCAAATATACTCTCAGAATAGCACTTTTCTGTACATATTCATAAGTTAGCATTCCCTATTTTCCAAAAATTTTAGGAAATCAATGTTTTTAAAATAGAAAACTTGCTGCTGGCCCATTCAGAGGCCATTTGTGTTACTCTGAAATTGCATTCTCATTAAACACTAAGTACTGAACAATCATCATAACAATACTACACAAACCAGAAAGAATAATTCCAATAGAATATTAAGTATTTGGGAGTTCATAACTAATTAAATGTTAAGCCTTTAGGAGGTCATTACCTATTTCCATAAATAACTTGGTAAATTTTGAAGAAAGAATGGACACACATGCTAGATTTATTTCATGTAATTTTTAGCCTTCAGAATTTAAACTCTTATAGCAGAAATACACAGGTTTTTGGTTTCAAGGGCCAAAAATCATACTGCTCAGGGGGCTGAAGGGAATGCTGCAGATGAAAACTAAGACACTCCTCAGAGGGAAGAACTAGGAAGGTTTAAATGTCCCTAAGACTGCCATAGTAATATAGTAGTTTTAGTGTTGAACTATGACTCTGGAGACAAGTGATGGAATCCCACTGGTGGCCTTGGGCAAATCACACTTTCTCAGCTTCAGAAGAAGGAAAAGGCAAAACTTCTCTGAGCAAATCTTGCCAAGAAAAACTCATGATATGGAAACCCTACGTCAGAAATTAAAGGCACTCAACAACAATAAACATCCCTTCTCCGCACACTAAATTTGCTGCATGGTAATGCCTATGGGGTTGTTGAGGGGACAAAGTGTATATGGCGTCCCTTCCTGAATAGGGATGCCAGTGAATGTTGATCTCATAGGGAACATGGAATCTCAGATGTCAGGAGTCAGATGCTGCCCACAAATTGTGTACTGATTTTACAGAGTCTGTTGGAATCTCTCTCATTAATACATTTAAAAAATGCCCATGAAAATGTTAATTTAAACCTGACAATTACTGTGTATAGGTGCACACTGAAACACCTTCATCACCCAAAACGTCATACACTGCTGATATATAACCAGAAGGCAACATTTTCCTTCGGTGTACAGAATACATAAAGAACTCTGCTGGATCAGTCCCAGAATCTACTTACTCTATACTGTGTTGGAAACAAGATACCAAGCTAACAGTCAAAGAAGCCCATCAGCAAAAGTCTCCCCTCCTATTTGTCCCCCCGCAAGTGGCAAATACCCTTTAGTTATTTAAGTTTAAGAAACTTCAAAACACCTATTTTTAATGAATTTGCCTAATCTCAATTTACAGCCACCTAAATCAGTGGCCATCACACTTCAGGATCATAAGTCTGATAAATTGTTTTTAATCTACTACCTTTTGGTTTCACTGGATAAAACCAATTTCTCATACTATGAAGGAAGAAAAAATGTGTCCACTAATTTTTTCCACAGTGTGTACAGTTTTAAAAGCCTCTATCAAAGGTACAGAAATCCTGGTACCCTTCAGATATTTTGGATTATATAGTCCATCATCCCTCAGCAATTAGTCAAGCTAGCTAAGACTTAAAGACTAATTTCCTTCACAGACTCTGAAAGGAGGGTAAAACAGAAATTACCAGATCTGACTGGTATCAGATCAATGCCCATGACATAGAAGTTGCACTACACAAATTAATAACGCATGGTAATTTGACTAATAATTGCTCATCCCTTATTCCAGATTGTTTGTTAGTGAAACACTACCACTTCTGGCATAAATTCCCAAACTCACTGCCTTCTCCCCTTCACTGTAAGAAGCTCCTATTTATTCCTATTGCTTCGTTGAGTTATTTTGTCACAGCTGTCAAAATTACTCAGTAGTTTAAAAAAAGAACTTTAACAGAAGCAAAGCAAAGCTTGCTCTGTACATTTAATAATTCTAGCTTTAAGAATGTTTTCCACCTCTTTGCAGAGGATAAACATTAGGCCAAAAAACCTGTGATTTGCCAGCTCTTATTATGAAAGAGATTATAAAAATGAACTGCTAATATTGTTAATATGTTTATATAAATCTCTAGTACCACCACACTTAGCAACTGGACCAGTACACAGTATTCCCATTTCTCAAGAATGTTGTAGAGTTGGAAAAGGACAATGTGATGAGGGATTTAAAGGGCAATTTAAAATTCAGGGGGGAAAAAATAGCCAAGAGGGATCAGGAGATTCACAAAGAATAAAGCCATCAATTGGCACCAGTCCTGAGAACAGCCTTCGCTCACTGTCAGCTCCCAACAACTGGATTGAGCAACATGCTGCCAAAGATCCTTGCAGTAACATATGCCTGTCATGTCCTGCTTGTAGGTTTTCCAAACAGTGGCTAATGTGGGATACTAGATACTGAACTACATAGACCTGCAACCTTATCAAACACACTTTGTCTTACATTTTTCCAGTCTTTTTTTAGAACAACTCATACACTGCTGTTGACCACTGTCACTGACTTAGAGGGAAGATGCAATCCTATTACTGATGTCCCCATGTTCCCTAGAGAGAGAAAGATTTTTTTTTCTCTCCTGAATATTGCTGTATTACAGAAAAGCTTAGCAAGGCATTACTGAGGCTGACTTTGCAAAAGGCTAGTGGAAGAAGCCATCCTTTCCTCCCCATGAGTACCCTTTACTATTATAATGAAGTTGTCACATTTTCTTCTGATTAACATTTAAGCAGCAGTGAGGAACTGCAGAAGGGCAGCAACTACATTGTTTCTTCCCCCTTCCTTGTGAAGGAAAGGAAATATAATGTTGTCCCCAGGAACTGCAGCAGTGTCAGCTGTACCTTGTTACCACTTCTCCAAATAACCCCATAAGAAGAGAGACAAGACAGGAAAGGAATCATTTCGCCTTACAAAAAGAAATGACAGCCAAGTGTCTTGTAAAAAAAAGGAAAAAAAGAAAAGAAACAAAACTTCCTTCCCCTCCTTCCAGGCAGCTTTTACAGAAAGCAGAAGGAAAGCATGTCTGGAGTTTTCTCCTATCTTCTCTGTCCTATGCAGATTAAGAGAAGCAGTCATGCTCCTCCCCTGCCATCAGACTTATCAAGCTGGAGAAAGCAGTTCCTCCTTGTGGATTCCTGGAAAGAACCGAAATGAAGGGGCAAGGAAGTCCCCTCTCTTTCTTTCATGGAGCAGAAAATGTGTATGGCTTTTTAGCCCAGTGAGTCCAACACTTGTATTTTTTGCAACATTTACAGTGTAGCTTTCTTTTCCACAGAAAAGCACAGCACCGTTCTTCAGAAGAGCCTCACCCCTGCCAACAAGGCAAGTTAGTTTATTATCTCCTGCATGCCCACCACGGTTACCCTGCCTTTTATAATTTAGTAATAGCATATAAGCATGGATAAACAGTGAGCCCCACTTCAAACAGTCCTGGCTGTCATTGAACAGCAAGCACTTCAACTGGTCCTAGCTGTCAGTTATCCTTGTTCATTGCCAAGTTCTACTCCATGCAATGGTCTACATTAACCAAGTACCACACCAACACCCATAAGAGACAAGCAGTCTCCCTGCTTCCAAAAAATAATAATACTTTGTCCAGTTTTTTTTAAAAAAGAGAACTAGTCATGGAGGCCATTTCCGCACTAGCCTGTTATAGCGCGATGATTCCACTTTCAACCTCCTCTGGAATCCTGGGGTTTGCAGTTTCGGGAGGGGCCGGCTGGCCCCTCCCGAAACTGCAAACCCCAGGATTCCAGAGGAGGTTGAAAGTGGAATCATCGCGCTATAACAGCCTCGTGCGGAAATGGCCAAAGTTTGTAAACTACCTACCATGGTGATGAACAAACTTTTTTCACCTAAATGTGCCCGCCCAAGACACGAGGGCCATTTCCACCCTACACTAACACAGTGCTATTATTCCACTTTCGACATCCTATGGAATCCTGGGACTTGCAGTTTGGGGGAGGGGCCTTGAGAATTCTCAGCCAGAGAGCTCTTTGGCCTCAGTAAACCACAAACCCCAGAATTCCACAGGGTGCTGAAAAGGGAATCACAGTGCAGAAATGGCCGTGTCTTCCCCACCCTATTGACACACCTGGACTGAAGGAGGGAATAACAAGCAACCAAGCAGTGGGCCCGGGCTATTTCTCCACGATATTTTAAGAAGCTACAGAAAAGAAAAAAAAAGAAAAATTTGCAAAAACATTATAGACTTTAAAGACGATCCGTGTTGTTTTTGACGCAGGCAACCTGGAGTTGTCATCGCAAGCCACGCCCGATTGATCCCCCGGAGGAGCCCCAAGTCTCCCACTGGGCATTTCCAGCGCCCAGCCCCACCTCTTGCCCCGGCAGGCCGCTCACTCAAGAGCTCGGAAGCGCCACCCCTTTCCTCCTCCGCCCTGCCCTGCCCTGAGGGCCTGAGCCTTGCTGGCTCGATAAAGACCCCGGAGGGTCTAACCTTCGGCCAGGCAGGTAGAAGGCCCGGCGCCCGCCCTCCCGCCCTCCGGAGGGTCTCTCCCAACTTACTACGGCGGCAGGGGAGCTGCCTGGGCAAAGCCCAGCGCCTTCCGAAGCCCGCGGCCTCCACTCCTTCCTTCCCCACCACTCTGGAGGGAAAGGGAAGGCGGGACCCTGCAGAAGTAAACCGGAAGTGCTTGCAGGACGCCATCTCTATGGTCGAGCCTTCTCTCTGACCCGGATGTAGAGCCGGCAGACCGGAAGTGACGATGTCCGCGAAGGCGCTGCGGGTGGGGAGCGAGCCTTTCTGTCTCCGCCCAGCCGTTCCTCTCGATCGCCTCCGCGCCCAGGTTTTCTTCGCATGCGTATTAGGTGGTGTTCCTAACAGTTTCGTTTCCACTCTTTGCCCAGCTGACACCCTCAGGGCACCAGATGCCTCCTCTGGTCGCGGAAGCTAAGCAGAATCAGGCATGGTGAGAACTTGGATGGGAGGCCGCCAACGTAGAGCAGGTGTTGTAGCTTATGCTCTTTTTCGCACTACACTGTTATAGGGCCTTTCTGCACTACACTGTTATAGTGCTATCATTCCACTTTTAACATCTTGTGGCATTCTGGGGCTTGTAGTTTGCTGAGGCCAACGAGCTCTCTGGCTGAGCATTCTAAGGGCCCTTCTTTTAAACTGCAAACCCCAGGATTCCATAGGAGGTTGAAAGTGGAATAATAGTGCTATAATAGTGCAGTGCGGAAAGGGCCATTGTGTTACTATTCCACTTTCAACGTCCTGTGGGGTCCTCGGGTTGGCAGTTTAGGGAGGGGCATTTAGGGTTCTCAGCCAGAGGGCTCTTTGGCCTCAGTGAACTACAAACCCCAGGATTCCACAGGAGGTTGAAAGTGGAATAATAGCGCTATAACAATGTAGGACAGAAAGGCCCTAAGTTTGCTCCATCTTTTACATGCTCTTCCTTCAAATATTTAAAAAGAATATCTATATCACCTTTCACTCTTCTCTTCCCCAGGTTAAACACACCCAGCTCCCTTAGTAGTTCCCCCATAAGGCTCGGTTTTCAGAACTTTTTATCATCTTGATCACTCTCCTCTGGACACCTTATTTTGTGGTGCCCAGAAGTGAACACGGTATTCTGGGTAAGGGGCCTTTCCGCCCTACACTGTTATAGTGCTATTGTTCCACTTTGAACATCCTATGGAATCCTGGGGTTTGCAGTTTAGGGAGGGGCATTTAGAAGTCCCAACCAGAGAGCTCTTTGGCCTCAGTAAACTACAAACCCCAGAATTCCACAGGACGTTGAAAGTGGAATCATAGCACTATAACAGTGTAGTGCAGAAAGGCTCTATGTTTGAGGGGAAGGAAGTGGCAAAACCGCTTCTGAGTATCCCTTTCCTCACTAGATTGTTATAGCGCTATTATTCCACCTGCAACATCCCATGGAATCCTAGGATGTGCAGTTTCGGGAGGGGCCGGCGGGCAAGTGGAATAATAATGCTACAACAGTCTAGTGCGGAAATGACCTAAGAAAACCCTAGGAAATGTATAGGGTCGCCAGAAGTTGACAGGCGACTAGGAGGCACATACCCAAGCTGACACCGGTGGATTTCAGTATGATTAAGGGGGCAGAGGAGGAGGAGGCTACTTAAGCTGAAGGAGGTTAGAGAATGCGATGGGAGCCAAGTGGGAATTATGTTAAGTTCAAGAAACAGTATTTGAAACTCTGGCTCTTTTATTGCACATTTAAAAAATACTTGATAGTATAGGTTTTCCTTGCAAAGCAGACAAGAGTGATTGATAATATATTTCTGGAGTAAGGCAAAGAAATTACTCTCTTGATACTTAATATACTGAAGCATTTATTATAGCATAAGATTTTGCAGATGACAGATCACTTCATTAGATGCAACCACAATGTCAAGTATACATAAAGGCGTGGGGGAAGGGTTAGTTGTAGCCAGTTCTGCAAAAACTTGGCCAGTAAAAATAATTTTATTTCTACTGTTTCAAAATACTTTCTGCATTTCATTTCCCTCAAGATTTCCTGTGCCTCCTATACAGCGTGTATGGTTTAGGTGCTTGGTGTTCTAGATAACACTCTATGCCTTTGTTGAAGTGGCCTGTAGCCTACAAAAGCTATCACTACGATAAACTTGTTAATCTTTAAGCAGTCATAGGATCCTTTGTTGGCAAAACCACCTCTGTATATTCCTTTCCTAAGAAAACTATGAAATTCATGGGGTTACCATAAGTCAACAAGTGACTTGACGGCACAGAATCACATATATAAGCTGTGAACGGTTCATCTGCTGTGGTTCTTGTTAATTCTGAGTTTCTTCTTTTGGTTATTTAATATCATGAGAATGTATCCTGGCTTGGGCACAGGATGTCTTCAAGTTGTTTCTGACTGACGGCAACCTTAAGGCACATCTATAATGGCGTTTTCTGGCGCTGAGAGTATGATGTACCCAAGGTCACCAGTGGGCTTCCATGGCCAAGCGGAAATTGAACCCTGGTCTCCTGGTCCAACATTCAAACACTGTACCACACTGACTCTGATGTTAACCGTACTAGGGATATATGAATTAGTTAATTTTAAATAAAAATAATTAAAGATTAATTAATTGTGCTATGCGCACAGTCCATATTTATGTATGTGGTAAGACTGATTGGCAATCAATTTTTAGGTCCTTTTTTCACTACACTGTTATAGTGCTATTATTCCACTTTCAATTGGTTGACCGACCAAACCCAAAGGGGACTCACCAATGGCTGCTTTTCATCCTGGAGTGAAGTGATTAGTGGGGTGCCACAAGGTTCTGTCCTGGGCCCAACGCTATTCAAATGTTCATCAGTGACTTGGATGAAGGAGTAGAGGGCATGCTGATCAAATCTGTAGATGACACCAAATTGGGAGGGGTTGCTAATACACCAGAGGACAGGATCAAAATTCAAAATGACCTTGACAGATTGGAGAGCTGGGCCAAAGCTAACAAAATGAATTTCAACAAAGACAAATATAAGGTCCTACACTTAGGCAGAAAAAAATGGAATGCACAAATATAGGGTGGGGGACACATGGCTGGATAACAGTACATGTAAAAGGGATCTAGGAGTCTTGGTAAATCATAAGCTGAACATGAGTCAGCAGTGTGACATGGCAGTCAAGAAAGCCAATGCAATTTTTGGTTGCATCTATAGGAGTAAGGTGTCTAGATTGAAGGAGGTAATGGTACCACTCTATTCTGCATTGGTTAGACCTGATTTATACTACTGTGTCCAGTTCTGGGCACCTCAGTTCAAGAAGGATATCGACAAGCTGGAGTGTGTCCAGAGGTGGGCGACCAATATGGTGAAGGGTCTGGAAGCCATGCCCTATGAGGAGCATCTTAAGAAACTGGGTATGTTTAGTCTGTAGAAGAGAAGATTAAGAGGGGACATGATAGCCATGTTTAAATATTTGAAGGGATGTCATGTCGAGGAGGGAGTGGGCTTGTTTTCCACTGCTCCAGAGAGTAGGACGAGGAGCAATGGATTCAAGCTGCAGGAAAGGAGATTCCACCTGAACCTCAGGAGGAACTTCCTGATGGTCAGAGCTGTCCGGCAATGGAAAATGCTGCCTTGGAGTGTGGTGGAGTCTCCTTCTTTGGAGGTTTTTAAGCAGAAGCTGAATGGCCATCTGTTGAGAATGCTTTGATGTGCATTCTTGCATGGCAGGGGGTCAAACTGGATGTCCCTTGTGGTCTCTTCCAACTCTGTGATTCTACGATTCTGTGTTCAATATATTATAGGTCTATTTTCTAAACTTTTACTTCCTTTTCTTGCTTAGTGCACTCTCTCTCTCAGTCTTTTCCTCTTCCTTCTGTTCATCCTCTCTCAGCTGAAATCAGCTAACTTTTCCCCAGCTTGCCTTCCTTAGCATTTTTCACTATTCCCATTTTTGCCTATAATTCTATGGCGCTTTGTTTGCAAAAGGCCCCAAATTCAGTCCCAGGTCTTTCTGGAACAGAATCTTGCTGATGTACTACACCAACATAATTATGCTAGTTTAGGTAGTAGCAACAGAGGAGAAAAGGTGAAGGTGCAGAGGCTATGAAGGAAGTAAGGCAGTGGAGAAACAGGCTGCTCAGAACTGGTAGAATCTGCCCGCCTTTCCTTCCCACCACTTTCTTTTCCACTAGGAAAAGTGCAGCTGCTTAGGGTAATGAAGAGGATTATAGCCCTGCTTAAAAACATCTCAGAGGATAAGGCTGACAAAAATGTCTACCTCTGACTTGGAAAGCCACCACTGCCACTCAAAATCAATTGCACAGTCCTGAATGGATCAAAAGTCTATTCCATAATGAGGCATCTCAATACATCTTTCATTTGTGTGTGCATTGAGCATGTGATTGCAAACCAGATCACTGTGTGTTCATTCTAAATCTGGCTGAATTACATGAGATGGAAAATGAGCATTTGTAGGATTGCTGCAGAGATTTGCCTATACTTGTACCAAAACAAATATGACTTTTAGAAATCACTTGAATCTGAACTAAGTTAAAATAAGAGTGAAAAGATTGACCTTTGACTCTAGAGCACAACTAGGAGAAGTTACCTTTTTGGACTATAGTTCCCAGAATGCCCCAATCAGCCTAGTCGCTGGCCATCTTGGTAGGGACGTTCTAGGAGCTGTGGGTCAGCAAATGTAAATTTACCATGCTGTGCTTTGGCACAGTTGTTTGGGAAAACAAACTGAGACTGACATTAGCAACTGGGAGCATTGGAGAGCTTCTGTGCATCTAAGCATGCTCAGAAGGAACCCAATCTCTTGCTTTAGCCTCTCACTCAGGTAATATGACATTTGACCAGCACATACTGATTCCAGTCTCTGCCTCTCTGGGCTATGTAGGCTCACAGGATACCACAGAAGGCACACTGCAGCAGCATTTCATAACAGGAAAGTTGGTAACACAGAAAGATCAAGAGCTGCCCTGCTCTACCACCAAACTAATAATCCTATGCAGGCTGCCATTTATGCGTCATTAAGAAGGAAGCCAAAAATGGATATCATTTTGCAGAAAACACAACATGTACTTATCTACCTGCCCACCTACCTGCCTACCTTTTAAATAGAAAAAACAGTTTATCTCCCCTTGCATAGTGGGAAGACTGGGACCAGGTGACCTGCATACCTCCTGCCTAGCTGCTGACTATTAAGGGCAAGCCCAGGGCCCTTGCACTCCTCTCTTAGGGTTATCTTGAAACCGAATGGTGGCCAAAGATAATGGGACTTCCACCCTATCATAGCACTGCAATACCACTACTGCTCCTATCTGTCCCACCGCTATCCACACTCTGTCTTTGAGAATGAGACAGAAGGTGAGTGGACTCTGTTTAAAGCTGGCTTCACAAAGTAGCAAGGCCCATAATGTCAGAGCCAAGCATTTGAGGTTTGGCTGACTGGAACAGCAGCAGGGGCTTTCCAGGAGGAAGTGTTGAGTGGCTCAGTACTTCTGTCTCTCTGGCAAATGATGCAGGCAGCTCACTCCACCTAATGAGAGTACCAACCCCAATTGCAATCAATATTGAATGGGACAGCCTTTCTTATAGAGGATTGCTCTCTGTAAAGTACGCCACCTGACTGCAGTTGTATGAACATGTTCTTAGCACAGTGGTGGTTTAGACAGATTGATACATCATGATACTGAACCTAGTGTGAATGGCTATTATCTCCTTATCTGAGTTTCAAGATCAGTGGGGAAGGGCTTTCTCTTCCTCTCACCTTCATCATGTACAAGTTTGATGAGGATACAGGCAGCTTTCATGGTGGCTGCTCTCAGGTTGTGGATTTCCCACAAGAGGTTTTATTGGCCCCCTCTTTGCTGTCTTTCTGCCAGGAGGCAAAGACTGTTTTTTTAAAAATAATTTTATTCACATTTCATCAAATAAAACAATAATTTCTGAAATGTTTATATGTAACGTTATTCCTTCTTCCTTTCCTTTCTGGATTACAATTATTGATATTCCCTCTATTTGTTATACCACATATCGCAATAAAATGTTAATAATCTATGGTTTGTTAGTTCCTGCTATATATCTCTACTTTACTTGTTACATGATATTTCATGAACTGTTAACTGTATAATCATTGTTATCATGAAAAATGTATTACCCTCTGTCAACCCTCAACCCATATCTGTAACAATCTTCCACTCTTTGTTAATATCCTCATCTGATTTCCCTTTCAATCTTTGTGTAAGTATGTCTGCATTTCTGTTTTCCATAAAAGCTGTCCACCACTGTTCCATTGTGGGTGTAGTTTCATTTTTCCAAAGTCATGCATATTCAATATGGGCCATCATCACCACGTACAATATAATTCTCCAATGTCTCTTAGCTGGCGTTCGGAGGCAAAGAATGTTTTTGTCCAAGCTTGGTCTGGGCTGGCAGCCAGGAGAAGTTGATAACAAACACAGGTCAGAAACTCAGCAGTAACTTAAGTGGTCAGTTTACTGAAGGAAGGAAACAGCTTTGCAAATGAGAAGCAATAAGGGTCCCAACAATGTCCATAAATCAGAGGCAGGCATAACAAACACAAGTCAAAGGCAGAAACACAGACAAAGGCAGCAAATAAAAGAATGCACAGGAGAAATGGTCAATTGATTGCTGACAAAAGCTAGAGGGGAAAGGCTCTGTTCTTATAGGTTCCAGGGTCAGTGCAGCTGGTGCTTGATTAATTGGTGCTTGGCATAAATTTGCTGGAAGTGACACAAGATACCCTTTTGGTGTCTATGCTGGGCAAAGGTAGGTCTGGCTAGATCATTCTCTGTGTCCAAATGAGCAGGGCTCCCTGAGGCAGTGGTGGTACTGTCTGCTCTGCAGGTTCTGTTGTAACAGTCTCTGTGCCAGGGATCAGAGGAGGTTCTGCTGCCTCAGACCCTGAGTCTTAGTCTAGGTCCTGGAAGCCCATGACAGTTTTATTTAGACAGAAGGAGATTGTAATGGGGTGCGTTTATGTTTTAAAATTACATTTTAAATGTGTTTTGAACTGTTTAACTTTGTGTTTTCATAGAATTGTTGTTTAATAGTTTTTTTCCAATTTTTGTAGCTGTACTTTGTTTTAATTTGTTGTCAAGCAAAGCAAGACAGGAGGCAAAGCTCCATGTGATGATAGATGGCCACTTGCTTTATTTGATTTAAAAAGCCCAACGCATTTCGACCTCTATCAAAGTTGGCCTTCCTCAGGGGCTACACTGTAAAAAAATACAAAAATGATTCTGTTTAATGTGTTACCAAGGACTACACAAAATTAATTATAAGCACTAAAAACATATAAATTACATTATTCTACATAATTAAGTGCATATACATACCTTACATAGAAATTTCTGGAGTTGTACAGAAATTCCACAGAAATGAGCCATTAAGCAAAAAGAACTAGAGACTATCATCCTTGAGTATTTATACATGGACTCAGGTACTCAGAAGGGGGAAAAAAGAACCAATATTTTTTTCTTGAATTGGTCACAAGGATATCTGGTGCAATTATCCTAAATGTTACCTCAGTTATATCTTTCACAGCTTTAATATAAGCATCGTTATATTAAAAATTGTAAATTCAAATCTTCATTTAGACTTGTAGGCTCTACTGATTTTAATCTTAAAATCCATTCTGTTTCTTTCTTTTGAAGCGTGTCTTCATTGTGATTGTGAATTTTCTCCAGAATCCAAAATGCATACGTGATATGGAATGTGGTGTTTCTAAAAAAAGTTTGACTAAAGGAACATCTACCCTTTTATTTTTCAAATTGAAAAGGTACTTTCCTATTCTTTGTTTAACAGGTCTGGAAGTTTTTTCCACATATAGGTATAGCTATAGATATAGATAGATAGACAGACAGACAAACAGACAGATACACAGAATGGCATAAATCGCAGAGCTAGTGTTAAAATGATTCAATTTGTACTGTTCTTGATCTATATTGCTTATAGATATTGTCGTTTTGGTTGTGTATGTACAGCACAAAAATGTCCACATGGATGATGTCATATTGGTTTATTATAGTACTCAGATTATGTAGTTGTTTTTTTGCATTAAATTCTGTATGCATCACAATATCTTTGATATTCTAGGCAGTTGTATAGGGACGGGAGGGCAGGGAGGCGGTTTGCCCTGGCCTGCAATGTTTTTGAAGCATCCTGGCACATAGCCATACTTCCACGTGCCCTGGCCATGCCCCATGCACTGTAGCCCCCCTCCCACCCACCCCACACTCCAAGCTCCTGATTCTAGGTTCTTTTATAGGATATAAGAGGTTTGTCCTTACATCCTGGGATATTTTCCACAAAATATCAATGCTTATTTATAAGTCTCTATAGTTTTTTTGTGATATGATTAAATTTAACCTACAGAGTTTTATAAATAAGTATTGGTAGAACATAAAGATGTTCTTCAAAAGCAGACATAGATTTCCACCAATTTCTGTTTTTAACTCTTTTGGCATTTTAGGTGTTTGTGTGGGTTCTTGAAGTGTCCCAGGGACTGAAAACTGGCTCCTGAACCCACTTGTTTGTCCACAACCTTGGAGGTTACATGTGGTCCATGACCCACATGTTGCCAACTGCACGTTGAAGTCAAAGCTACAATGATAGTTGTATTCAGAGAAAACTGACAGACAAACTTTCCATAATGCCTGTATATATTTGCATTTTCTTAGAGAGTCCTTTTACAAATGGTGGTATGTTTTCTGCATGTGATACACTGCATACAGCCTTGGTCCGTTTATTTGATTTTTTTTGTAGTTTTTGTTCTTTGTTCTGATTTTAGTTGCTTGTAAAATGCTTTTGCAGAGTTCTAGAGTATTTGAAAATGAATTTATTAATGTTGACCATTTACAAATAGGGAAAATAATTCTGTAGTTTAAAGCTGATAACTGAGATAGTCTGATCCATTGGATTACATTAATTAATTCATTACTTAAGGCACTCGTTTTCAGAACAAGCCACAAGATTTACAGAAAATGAGATGGGTGTTGTCATCACTGGCTCCTAGGGGATCTTTTTAATCACTTAATTCAAAGGTGTTCTTTGTTTTCTTTTAAATTTGCCTCTTCCACAGCTACTTTTTCCACATGAACTACAATTACTGACTAGGGATGGTAGGAATCCAACATGACTGGAAATTGTCAGGTTGGAAAAGGATGTTCTAAAGCAGTCGATGTCATTCTTATGATCTATTCAATTAAATGTTTTCACTTAGTTGTTCTCCGCCCCCCAGTCCCATCAACACATATGTGAGATCTGATGACTCTCAGTGTAAAAGATACTATTTATTTTTTGTTTGTTATTGTTACCATCATTATTGTGCCTCTAGAAAACTGAACATATTTTTTTAATGTGCATTTCACATACTGTTCTAACACTTTACTTGTTAAAGTTTAATAAGGAGTAGTATATTAGAGGACACTGATCCTCTACAAGTGCAGCTGTAAATGGATGCCTGCGAAGATCAGTCAGTGGATCAAAGACACAGAATTCTTAATTGGAAATGTTTTGAGTGTCTTCAAGCATATGCAGAACATTTTTCTTCACAACTGAATCACTGCATCCTCTTTGATTCCCCACTGAGAATCCAAAGGTGTGGCCTGAACAATTAGCGGCAGAGCATGTTTTGTATGCAAGAGGCAGAGATCTCATTCAGTCCATGACATCTTCAGATTAAGAGATCTTGTATATTATTCTATGCACCAGTCTTACCTTAGTATTTGTTTGTTTAAATCTCTTAACCTTGCACTGTAAGGCTAATGAAATAAAGCAGTGTTCACTGTTATCATTTGGTTGTCTGTCTCCATTTCACATGATGTAGGTTCAGTATCTTGCAGCAATGGCTGAGGAAGGAATCAAAGTAGCCCAGGACTGATTAATTCATCACTATTAGAACAGTCCCAAACATCCTCTCTGACAATCTGGCCTTGCTGATTCTCTGTGGCCAAACCCTAACACATTCTGACTTCCCCTCCAATTATCTAAGAAAATCTTACTTACAAAGAGAGGTAGAAATTTTATACTCACTTCTCTAGGAATAAATCTTATTGGACTCAGTAAGATATTTCTTAGTAGATATCATCATCGTAACCAATATTATGGAAGAGAATTGATGGTAATAATTTCATCAGTTTCCTAGAAAGAGGAGCAGGAGAAGTTATTTATTCAGAAATAATGTCTGCTCAGGCCCACTGACTTCATAGAGGCTTACTCCCACAGAAGTGGGTATAAGACTCAGAGTGTCAGGGTTAGCAGGATCTAGCTCCTCTGAGCATGTGCAGAGTTCAAACAGTGAAGCAAGGCTTCGCCACAGCAGAAGTTCCCAGTGAAGCAGAAAAAATTTCAGAGGCTCATTGAGTTAGGCTTAGAGGCAGATTTATTGCTGCACACTAAGATAAAGGCTTTTGGCAAAACATTCCAGCAGCAATTAAGCAAGTAAAAACAACAGAAGATAAACGGGCAGCATCTCCCCTTACAAAGTGTAAACTGTTAGCAGCATAACAGGTCCAACTAGGCAATCCTAACTGGCTGCTGGTTGAGGCAAACACCAGCCTTTTTAAGTCTCCCTGTCACCCTGAACAAGTGGGGCGACCCAATCAGCATTCTGGCATGTGGCTTTCTCTAGTACATAAGTTATAGTCAAAACAATCCTGATAACCTTGCACCTGCTCATCTGGCCACATCGTTTCTTCCTCTGCCGTCCACTTAGAGGAAACTATGCCTGGCTGGCATATAACCTTGACACCACTCCTTTTCCTCTATAATGGACTGGCAGTTTACACCCTGTGCTCAACCAGTCCCAGTTTCTTGAGCATGTCCCAGTGCTTTACAGTCATGAGTGGCTTTGTTAAGCACATCTGCCACATTTTCCTCAGATTGGCAATACTCTAATCTGATCACACCACTCTCTACTATCTGTTTTACATTTTGGTAATTGATATCTACATGTTTGGTGCGCCCACTGGCCTTTTCATTACTTGCCATGTGGAAACAAGCTTGGGAATCATCAAATACTGTCACAGGGATTGGAATGTTAACACCGAGGTCCTTTACAAGTTGTGCGTACCAGATCAGATCAGTTCACTGCACAAATATGGGAGACTACCATATTCTGCTTCTGTTGGAAAGGGATTGCTGTGACCTTTGCTCCAATTAAAATACTTTTGATGTGCATGTGGGGAAAGCACATGGGGAATGACTTGGCAAGTCATGAGGTAATCCCCAAGGGACAGTAAGGCTGAGTCATGGCGACATGAAATCCTGGGATGGGGTTGCATCAGCCGTGGTCCCTAGCTGATGAGCTATCAGCCAATGTGTGTATAAAGAGGTGAGCTCTGACAGGCTTTCTCTCGGTCTCCCTGACTCTTGCTGACACCCGAGCAAACCTCTGCCTGATGTGATTGATGATGGAACGCTGAACCTTTGACTGAGGATCTGTGAATCCTGCCTGTACAGATGTATATATTGGAACTTCAGGAATAAAAGCCTCCAGGTATTTTTTGGATGACAAGACTGTGTGCTAGTGTTTGTGACTGGTGGGTAGTTTTGGGTCAGAGCTAATGCTGTATGTTTATACTCTGCTCCTGCTCACGCTTGTGGCTGTATTTTTATACTCTGCTGTGTGTGTTTTTGCTTGCCTCTGAGCCATGTTCCTGTTCAGAGCGCAGCGGTTCCAGGAAGGATTCTGTACCAGGTGTTTGCATGCATCCCCTGTCAGCTTCCTCAGTTGAAGTGGCCACAAAACTTTGTTTTTTAGTCTTTCAGTGCACCAGTGTGCCACTGTACATTATGAGGATTCCTGAGGTTGACCTCCCGTCACATAAATCCTCAGCGAAGTCGCTGTCACAGTAACATACCAATTCCGGTTTCTCAGAGGGTGATACACATAAACAGTACTCCAGAGTGCTTTTTAGATATATTAACACTCTCTTTACCCCCTGCCAATGTTGCTGTGTGGGCTCAGAACTTGCCCCTCCCAGAATGTTAGCAGCCAGGGACAAATCTCATCTGCTATAACCAACCAAATATAAGAAAGATCCCACAGCAGATCGACACACTTCTTTCTCAGGGAACACTTTGTCATCCACAGATTTTGTAAAGCCTTGTACCATGAGGGTTTGCACGTCTTTACAATCAACCATGTTGAACCTTTGCAGCAGTTGCAATATTTTCTGCTTCTGACTAAGCAGAAACCCTTTCTCAGTTCTTTGTACCTCAATACTCAGGTACTGCTTAATGGGTCCCAGGTCTTTAATTTGGAACTTTTTATCCAGTTCCTTGGCAAACCTTGTCACCCGTTCCTTTGTTGTTGTGACTAAACACAAGTCATCAACAAAAGCTAGCAAAACATCTTGGTCTTTCCCAGACCCTTTGGTGTACACACACGGATCTGCCACACTCTGCCTGAAACCCAAGCCGTGCAAAGCACCATCCAGGCACTTGTTCCAGCAATGGACAGATTGTTTTAGACCACAGATGACTTTATTTAGCCCGTACACCAGATTGAGTTTACCTGTCTCATACCCTGGTGCCTGCTGCATGTAGATAGTTTCTGGTAACTCAGTATTGAGATAGGCTGTTGTAATCTCAAAGTGGTGTACCAAAGCATTCCTCTGTGCTGCCAGAGCTAACGCCAACCTGGTACTCTCACTTCTGGCAGTTGGCGCAAAAGTTTGATCAAAAAACTCATTTTTCCTCTCTCTGAAAAACCCTGAGCAACAAGCCTGACTTTGTGCTTTACCTCCCCAAAGCCAGGGGTTTGAGTTTGTACACCCACCAGCAGTCTACCAGAATCACACCTTCTGGCACCTTACACAAAGTAAATACCCCATGTTTGTGCATGGATTCCATTTCCTGGTCCATGGCATCGAACCAGCAGTCAGCTTGTGCCTTAGGCAAACTCAGAACATCTTCAAAGGTTTCGGGCTCGCAGAAAACTTGGCATACCCTCACACTATTTTGCACCACAAATCCCTGTGGAGGAATGCCTTTTGTTTTTCTCTCAGACCGCCTAGGAATTGGCAGCTCCTCCTCATCACTTGATGATCCAATTCTTTTTCAGTCAGGTTTCTCCTTCCCATTAGCTTGCTCTGCATTCTGAGACGCTTCTCCCAGCTCAGGTTCGGTCTCCAACTCCTGCTTAACCCTTGAAGGGCTTGCTGCAGGAGAGGAAGGCTGTGCTGTGCTGTCAGCACCAGTTTCATCACTGGTTGGGAGGACCACCTCAGAATTTGCATGCACCTTTTTCCAATTACTGTGCTCTTCAAACTGAGTATTTTGGGATATCACCACCCTTCCATTATTGAGATCAAATTGATACCCCCCGCTGGGGGCATACCCAACAAAGCGCAGCCTGCGGGCTATGGGCTCCCCCTTTCTCCTTTGGGCTTTAGGGATGTGTATCCAGGCATAACTCCCAAACACTTTCATGTGGGCAACAGAAGGCTTCTTACCATACAGCTTTTCGTAGGGAGTTAGATTTATAACACTGGTCCACAACCTATTACGCATGTAGTTGGCAGTAAGCATTGCCTCACCCCAAGCTTTCTGAGGCATGTCAGCGTCTGCCAACAAGGAACTCATAATTATCTGCAGCACTCCCCCATTGCATTCCGCAACACCATTCCGCTGTGGAGAGTGGGGGGTCGTCAGCCTATGATTAATGCCCTTTTTCTTTAACCAGTGCTGCAAACTCCCAGCCATATATTCACCTCCCCTGTCAGTCTGGAGAGCTTTGCCTTTGCACCCAAACTGTCATTCCACATAGGCACACCAATTTTTAAACACTCAACAAACTTCAGATTTTTGTTTGAGGAGGTAGCAGAACATGGACCTGCTATAATCATCTACCAGGAGCATCACATACCGGGCCCCACCCTGAGACCTTGGCATGAGACCAATGAGATCTGAGTGCATCAACTGAAAAAGCTGCATTGACACCCTGGTACTAAACTTGGGAAATGGCTGTGCCTTTGATTTGGATTGTTTGCAGACAGAACAGTCCAAAAAGGCATCACAAGGGTTAACTCTGCAGTCTTTACAGCACTCAGGCAGTTTCCTTAGGACTTGGAAACTGGCATGCCCCATCCTCCTATGCAACAGGTGGATGCAATTATCAGGCTCGGGCTTATTGCTATATGCCATGTGGTTGTTTCGTTTTGGCATGAACTTATACAGCCGGTCTCTGAGCTCACTCACAGCACACACAGTCCCATTTCTGATGACCTTCCCACATTCCCAGAAAAAAGAATGTCATGCCCACTCAGTGCCAACCCAGATACTGACAGCAGGCAAAACTCTAATGAGGGCACATAAAGCACATTATCTAGGTATTTCCCCAAAGGCTTCCCCCATACCTTCCACCCTGCATTTAGAACCATCAGCAAGAAAAACAGAGTCAATGTTTGCTTTGCCCAGTGTCTTAAACATGCCCCTGCTATTAGCCAGATCACCCACTGTCTAGTAGCCAGAGAGCCCCTTGGGGTTCACAACCCTTAGCCACGGCTGAAACCAGCTGGCGACTCCCTTTGTCCTTGGAGCTCTTGCCCTGAGTCTTTGGCATGCTGCCTCTGCTGTCTGGACAGTCCTTCCATAGATGTTTCATGGACCCACACCAGAAACATTTTTTCACATTCACCCTCTCTGCAGACTCAGTCCGATGAAACTCAGTGTCCTTGGCATTCTTCTTGCAGCCACTGCTGCTGCTGCTAAGCTGTTGCTCCTCTTGGCATGCTTTTCCTCCTCCTATTCATACAGATGCCCCAAGATGTACTGTCCTGCTCTCACATGCCTTCAGTAGTTGCCATGAACACGTCCCAACTTGCATCTAGGGAGCTGAGTATGCAGTAGACTCTGTCAGGCTCAGAGATCTCTTTCCCTCTCTCTTGCAAGGCAATGAACAGGGAGGTTAAATGCTCGAGATGGTCCCGCATGCACTCACCAGGTTGCAGCTGTGCCCTATACAGCCTCTTTAGCAGGGACAGCTTACTCCCAGCATCCCAACATACCCATGCTGTAGTGAGATGCCTGACGTGGTTTACCTGGCTGTCTTCCAAAGCCAGAAAAATGTTGCTAATGGCTTTCTCCTCTATTCTGGCACCTGCTATATTGAGGGGAGGCACTGGGGGATCAACAACAGCCTTTCACAACTCGTCTCTCCACAGATACATCTCCATCTTCACTACCCAGGTGAGATAATTCCTCTCATTTAATCTGTCGAGGGGCAGACTCACACTCCCCGTGGATGCCATTCCTCCAGCCTCTCTCACCTTCCAGGCCCCTCCTATGCCAAGACTCTCATTACTAGAGACCATCCTCAAGCATGCTCTCAGCAGGCAGCTGCAAACTGGAACTGGTGCTTCACCTGGTCCACTTGACCCTCTGGTGCTGCAGGAGCATGAGGCTGGGCCCATAACCTGTCAGGGTTAGCAGGATCTAGCTCCCCTGAGCATGTGCAGAGTTCAAACAGTGAAGCAAGGCTTCACCACAGCAGAGGTTCCCAGTGAAGCAGAAAAAATTCCAGAGGCTCATTGAGTTAGGCTTAGAGGCAGATTTATTGCTGCACACTAAGATAAAGGCTTTTGGCAAAACATTCCAGCAGCAATTAAGCAAGTAAAAACAACAGAAGATAAATGGCCAGCATCTCCCCTTACAAAGTGTAAATTGTCACCAGCATGACACGTCCAACTAGGCAATCCTAATTGGCAGCTGGTGGAGGCAAACACCAGCCTTTTTAAGTCTCCCTCTCACCCTGAACAAGTGGGGCGACCCAATCAGCGTTCTGGCGTATGGCCTTCTCCAGTACACAAGTTATGGTCGAAACAATCCTGATAACCTTGCACCAACTGATAACCATCACCTCTTTCTCTGCTGTCCACTTAGAGGAAACCATGCCTGGCTGGCATATAACTTTGACACAGAGTTGTGGGGCTTTTTGTTTTATTTTGTTTTAAACAAAGGCATACACAAAGTAGAGGTGGGATATACCTTCTTGCCTCTTGCTCTAAGGTTACTCAAAACTTCCACCAAACTCCTCCAAGCACAAAAGCAAGTGGTGGGTGGAAAGCAGAAGTCAGGTAGGAAGAAAGGGAGAAGCCAAGAGAGAAAGACATGGAGGGGATGGGATTGCGGAACACGTTTTACTTAACTCACTGTCCACTACTATGTGAGCAATAAATATACTAAAGTAGTACAAAGGGCTTTATTGCAGGTCATCCCAAATAATATTCAAAACCAGAAATTAAACTCTATAAAAAATTAAAGCAGAATTTCAGAGACTCACAACCTTCCTCATCCATCTATTGCTTTTTAGAAAGTCTCAAGGAATTTCTGTTACTGCGGTCCATAGTCCGAGCCCAGGGCTTATAATTTGTTATAAAAAGATTGGCCATTCCAAACTGTTCCCCTCCAGGTGCCTGAGAGGCCCCCGGATAAGCATGCACATGGACACAGCTGAATGGCTGAAAAATCCCAGGCAGGCCAGTAATTTTCTGGCATGCAGCTTCAGGAGACCTCCAGGCAAGTACATTTTGAAACTAAATTAAGTATGCACTAAGCATACAAAAGATTCTGTGCCCCGAACCGTCAACTTGACTAGATTAGCGCTTCTGATTACCCAACTGTCAAGCACTCCCCATTTGCGTACTGTCTGCACTATAGACAACTCCATCAAAATCCAACCATCTTAAATGCTGACCTTTCGGAGGCTTTGTTTCCAACCCAAAAATCATTGTTCTCCCTGAGAATGGACTACCCTACAGACACATTTCTCCCTATAAGAACCCCTGATTTTGAGCACTTCCTCGGATCGTTCACGGTTGTCATCCTGCCTGGCTGCCGCTCTGATTGCCGAGCCTTCCCCTCAGCTTCCACGTGCTGAGAATCTTCGCTCCAGACTTACTGACTTTCTTCTGGGTACCTGGGCTGCAGGATCAGGTGTACTATTTCCCCTGAAAATCCTTCTTAAAATCTCCTATCAAATTTCCTCCCTTTAATTTCTTAGGTCTGTGTGAGTGAGTACGTAAGTGCGCAGTGACTGTCTTTTAAATAAAGAAAACAATTATAAATCAGTTCTGCTTGGTTTTTGACTCGGCCTGACCCCATAAAAATTGGGTTTAAGATCTTGCTAGGTTGCCCTGCCTCTTGTAGTGCTACAGCTTGTGCTCGGGCTAATTCCCATTCCCAATTATTTGGAGCACATTGAGGTGTCCCCCAAGGGACCCCAGAAATCAGGGTAACATTTCCATACAGACTTGGGGCAGGGCACATTGGAGACAGCAGGATATACTAGTAAAGTTCCTGTCATTTTGAAAGAGCCCTACTTGTTTCAGAACCTGCTGTCAAGCAAACAAAAGAGATTAGCTGACAAACTGCATTCCATTCCAGGCCAGCGCTCATCCATTTGCTTCCTCACCATTCTCTTGCTTCAAAAATATGCAAACAAGTCAGCAATCACACAGAGCCAAATGATGCATTTCTTCCAGTTCTAACACTTTTCTTGAAGTCCTCCTCTTTTATTGTAGCTAATAGAGACAGCCATTGCACTCCCAACAAATTCTAACAATCTCAAATAATTTGTTAAAGTGTAGGCATAACTGGAATGCTAGCTACAGAAGCAAGCAATCTGTGGAGTTCAATTGATGGGACCTAACTAAGTGTGAAAGATGATGATGCTGTGATTGAGGAGCAACTGATTGTGCAGGAGGCCGAACCAGTGACTGAGCAAGTCAACCTGCAAACATCCCTTGCACTGGAAGGTCAAACAGAGACTGAGTTGCCCCAGCCAGCTCATGATGGAGAGAGAACCAGCAGTGATGCAAAGGAGTTGCAGCCAGCTATGCCCATCAGCCCTCAATCACACAGAAGGCTGAAACGGGTGGCAGAGAGGGAGGCTGCTTGGACTAGGCTGAGGAAACAATAATGAGCAGCACCTGCTCACAGGGGCTATTTAAGTCTGCTGGCATGGCTGCTCCTTTCTTGCAGCAAATTATTAGCAAACCCTCACAACCTTTGTGTCCCCTGCTCCCTGAAACCCTCTGGACAGATCTCTGCCTCCTGAACCTTTGGACTGGACTTGACCTGGCTCAGCTTGTGTTTTCCTGGTGTTTGGTATATTCGGACTCCCCAAGTGTTCCTGGCCTCTCTCCTCCTTTGCTGGCTGCGGAGATTCCTGACACTAACTGCTTGATGAACTTATTTAACTATTTTCCCCCAACTCTACAAGGTATCATGTTTACACTGGCTTTTATGTTACCACTGCCTCTTCATATTCAAGTGTTACATTGCTCCATGATTTTATTGGTTTTCATTAATCTTATTGTTCTGCACTGCACTGCACTGCATTCATTGACTGACTGACTGACTGACTGACTTAATATTTATTAGAGAAGTCTAGTCAGATTGCCAAGACATTGCCATAACATTGTTATGATCAATTAAGTATCATACACAATGCTCAGCTATTTCCAGGGTGAACATGTTATATTCTGAGAATATCTGGCAATGGCAAAGTACTTTTGATCCCTCAAAATGCAACAGAATGTTTGGGATGAAGATTCAGTCCTTCTTCTCAGACAACAGCTAAAGCAAATATTCAGTGATCATTAAGGATAAAATGTACAGTGTAAAATAAAGTGTAAAGTGTAAAATAATCCCAATTTCACCCTGATGTAATCTGAACTGCCTGTTGATTTTCCATACAGAGGGCTGTTTTTTATTTTTAACTTGCATTATGATGATAGTTGAATGAAAATGGCAACTCAGTGTACAGCACTAGTGAAAAATGATTTACTGGGAAAGGAATAGTAAAAACAGAGAGTGTTATATTGTGTATACTTCAGGTCCTCCCATTTCAGAAAGGATTCTGTAGGGTAGAACAAAAAAAAATGTCAAAAGTAAGGGATCAGAACACTTCTCTATGAAGAAAAGGTAAAGGCCTGAGTCCTGCGGGCAGAACCAACTAGATTAGGGCAACTGAGTCACATGTGGCTTGGTGAGCTACCACTTACAAATCCCACTGGGTCCAAGGAGTCACTTGAAAATCAATGAGTCAGTCTAGTTGGAATTACCAAGAGGATTCGGGCCATAGTAAAGAAAGAGAAAGAGGACAAGAGAGGAAGAAATATGATAAACATTTATAAAATTATCTTGGGGCGGGGAGCTTGAATTTCTTTTTTTAAGAATTGAGGGGTGAAAATTAATGTAGATTAAGGACAGCTGAAAGAAAAAATTAGACTGTCTATGCCCTTAGGCTTTCAGTCTAAAATACACAACACTGAAGGAAATGAAATGGGAAAGAAGGGAAGAAAAATGCAATGGTGGTGGTTGATTTATGGTATCAACAGAGGTGTGTGGTCCACACCAGGTGACACCATCAAAGGGGAGTGACATTAACATGGCTGCCTGCCCCTTCTTTCTTCCCCGCTCCACAAAAGCCTATATATCAGAGCTTTCCAAACTTTTCATATTGATGACACACTCTTTAGACACGCATCATTTCGTGACACAGTAACTCAGTTTTAAGTATTATAAATAAATAAATAAATAAATAAATAAATAAATAAATAAATCACAAAGCAAAAATCATATATTCTTAAAAATATGAATGAAAGATTTTCATGAGATATGTTGTGTCCCCATACATTTTGTTTTTGCAATTTATGTTATGTGTCCATAGTTACTTGCAAACCAGAGGTTAAACTAACGAATGGCTGCCCTTGTGAGATCCTTGTCAGCCCAGGGTGGCAGTGACACACCTACACACTGCAGCCAACATATTAATGTGTCACGACACACAGTTTGGAAAGCTTTGCTATATATTTTCACATAGGATGACTTCTTATGATTGGATGAGATCCCCAGTGCCTTCACACATGCAGAGCTAGACGGGTATAGATCAGGACATCCAGAGGATGGGGGCCCCATGGCAGTAGACCAGGATCCCTGGAATACCAGATCCTGGGTAGAAAAGACTCCATGGAGGTTAGACCAACCTTAGTGACACCACTGAGTTGATTCAGATGGCTGTTCTGAATCTGAATATCACTCAAATTTGGGTCCAAATATCACTCAGATCTGCACTATACCTGTTCTCATTCTGCTCTATTTTCCCTTCCTTTCTTCTTTTCTGCTGCTTCTCTTATCCTATTGCCTTCCAAGAGAGAGTTCAAGATTATTTTCCTCCCATTTTGGTTCTTTAGAGGCCCTTCTAGAAACAGTTGGGAGAGAGAAACCACCACACCATGACAGCTGGATGGAACCACTTCACCACATTGTGTCTGCTTTTTCTTCTACCCTTCTTAGCACAAGATGATTCCTCAGAAGTGTTTTGGTGATAACCAATAGAGGGAGGAGTACCCATTGGAAGCTGAATGATGACAGTTGCACTGCCAGATTTAAACACAAATTAAGTAAACTACTGTTTGTTGGCTAAGGTTATGAGAGGCCTTTATTTAAAAAAAAATCAAGATCCTCAAATCTGTTAGAATAACACATAGTTTGGCAATGCTATGAGCCTTCTTCAACCTGACATACTTTAGGTCCTCAGGACTGCCAACAGATAGCAGATACTGTAGGTTGTATTCTAGAGGAAGAAACTGTCAAAACCACCTTTGAGTATTTCTTGCCTAAGAATATCCTATGAAATTCATGGGGTCACCATAAATTGACAAGCAATTTGAAGACACATACATGTACATCTGTATCAGGCCCCGGTCTGTTTCTTCTTCCATCTCTTCAAGGTAGGATACCATACATGAAGACCCTTTCTAGACAGGCAGGAAACTGTGGATTAATCCCACATTTTTCTGCCTGTGTAAACAGGGCCACACACTACAGTACAGAGGTAATCCAGGTCAAAACTGGCTTTCCTTTGCATAGCTCCTTCTGGCATCCTGGGCTTTGTAGTTTGATAATGCACAGTATACTTTGTCAGAGAAGGCTGTGACCCCTTGTAAAACTCAAACCCCAGAATTGTGTCTGAAAGAACTTTGCAAGTGAGCTATGCAAAGGAATGTTTCAACTGTCCTTGAAATCTCAAGCCTGTAGCTTCCAGTCAAGTGCTGAACTTAAATATGAAATGTTCAATTTAAATGTCTTAGAATACAAGCCCAGATGTAATCTGTGAAATTGTTAGCAAAGGCAATTATTACTCCAAGGGAAAACCTCACCTACTTACTATCTTCCCTTGTATATATGGTCTCCCAGGTTTGCAGGTGTTCTGGTCTCCCTGGTTTTCAGGCATCCCGGTCTCTCTAGTTTTCAGGTGTTCTGGTCTCCCTGGTTTTCAGGCATCCCGGTCTCTAACTATCTATTTAGTTGGCAGATTCAAAAGATTCAGTTTCCCTATTTTGACACAGGGACTTGGATTCAGGAATCTCGAATCCTTACCCAGGATTTGAGGATTCGAGGATTCAGTTGGCCCATCCCTAACAATAAGCTATCCTGCTAAAAATAGCATTAATTTAAAACAGTTTGAAAGTATTTAAAACAACTATATGAATAAAAGTGCAGGACACACACACACTCATTAAAAGATTCTTCTTCAGCAGCTGTTTAATCACTAAAAGCCAGTCCAAATAAAAATGATACTTGCCTGTTTGCAGAAGGAGAGTGGAGAAGGAGCCACCTTAGCCCCCCATTTCTTCTCCAGTTTCATAGCCTAGGAGAAGCCACCAAGGAGGCCCTCTTCTGTGTATTCATTAGACATGCCTATGATGGGTCTGAGAAACAGCCACCCACTGAGCATTTCAAAATTCAGGCAGGCTCATTTAGGGAGATAATCTTTCTGATAGTCTCAACCCAAGTCACACAGGACATTATATGTCATAGCCTGCACTTTCAAATATGCCTAGAAATGAATCAGTAGCCAGTGAAGCTGTTGCAATAAGCTATTGTATGTTACCTTTAACAAGCCCTGTTTAGCAGTCATTTTGGACCTACTGAAATTTCCAAACAGTTTCCAAAGGCAGCTCCACGCTGAGTGTGTTATAGTAAACCAAATGGAATGCAATCAAACCATGTATCACCGCAACCAGATCTGTTAACTCCAGAAACAGGTGCAGTTGGCACATTAGTTTTCACTGTGCAAACTCACTCCTGGCCATTACCAAAACCTTGTAATTCAAACTCAGGCCTGAGTCCAGGAGTATACCCAAGCCGTGAACTCAAGATTTCATGGGAAGTGTAACATGAAGAATATTATTCCCTAATCTGCTTTTTGACTAATAAGGAACACTTGTGTCTTCTTGTTGTGTTTCTGACTTATGGCAACTCTAAAGTGATTTCCGCACGAGACTGTTATAGCGCTATTATTTCAACAGCCTATGGAATCCTGGGGTTTGCAATTTTGGGAGGGGGCGCCTGCAAACCCCAGGATTCCATAGGATGTCAAAAGTGAAATAATAGCACTATAACAGTCTCGTGCGGAAATGACCTAAGGCAAACCTATCATGGGTTTCCTGGGAGTTAGAGTGTGTGATGTGCCCAAGATCACCCAGGGAGTTTTCATGGCCAAGTGAGGAATCGAACCCTGTTCTCCAGGGTTATAGTCCAATGCTCAAATCACTACATCACACTGGCTCTTAGTGGCTCTCACTGTGTCTTGTTGTATCAGAACAATAATATCTGTTCATTTATTTTTTTTTATCCTATGATGTACAACTAACAATTCAATCTAAATAATTTACTTAGCACGTGCACAAATCTTGCACTGACTACAAGTTAATATTACGATTAACACTCACTTTGTGTGGGATGAATGAACTTTTCTTAAAATCTGCCATGCCGTTTTTTTACACGCTTCTGCAATTCACTCAGAACTAACAGTGCAATTCTATGCATTTATACTCAGAATTAAATCCCATTATGCTCAGTGGGGCTACTTCTATATAAACTTTTCTTGGCCTGTGGTTATCCCTTTGAAAAGAGTTGAATTAATATCTGTGTTGAGGACTGTAGCCATATAAATCAGTCCTGTATGTATTTACTTGAGAGTAAGCCTAGGCCCTTTCCGCACCTTACCTTTTCGCTGCACTGGGGCACAGGGATCGCGCGAGCAGCCTCTTGCAAGAGGCTCTCACATCACCGCTGCTTCACCTCCGCAGCCATTGCCTGCTGGTGAGCAGGCAGTGTGAGGGCTCCTCCTCTTCCTTCCACAGCGCAGCCTGGGATTTTCCCAGGCTGCGCTGGGGCAGGAAGCATGAGCGTTGCAGCTCCGGAGGCTACACACACACAGTAAGTGCGTGCGGGGTCCTGGAGTGATGCGCGATTGCGCACCATTTTCAGCTACAAGCCGAAAATGAAATAGTGGGCAATCAGTGCCTGCCGGCCCCAGCAGCATCGCACAATTGTGAGGACGTCATGTGGACTGCTCCTCATAATTGTGTGACACTCCAGAGGCCCCTTCGCATGGCGAATGCCGTGTAAAAAGGGCCTGAGTTTTGGTGGCACATATGCAGACTCAAAGCTGCTAACTATAAGTAGTCATTTTTTCCTTACTGCTGATTGCCAGCAAAACATTTTTGTAACTATTTTTACATATAATTAAATGTATACTAGAATATCAGGAGGACCAATATGACCTAGTAAACCTAAATGTATTTAATATTTTATTCTAGAAGCTAAGAAATAAATGACATTAATTGGCTTTAATTTAAGCTACTATCCACAGAGGAAACTGTAGCTCTTTAAATATAATGTCCATATGAAGTACTTTGAAGCTCATTCTGGGATGGAAGCCAAGAGATTGACTTAGCAGTAAAGGACATTTTCTTTACCAGAGAAGAAAATCTTTCTCTGAAAATGCAATATACAAGCCTTTAATAGTACAGAGTAAAACATAAAAACAAGTTCAAGCCTGATAAATGCCAAACCAACTTGAAAACCTCCAGAAATTAATAGGCAAATATTGAAAGAATACTCTGAAAGCAAGATGCTTTATTCTGTACAGATTGCACAGAGTAATGGGTAAGGTTAATGGCCCCCAGTCACTTAAACAGGGATGGGAATCACATGGTCTTCCAGATGTTATTGGATTGCAACTCCCAACATTCCTCACCATTGACTATGCTGGCCAGGGCTGATGGGAACTGCGGTTCAACAGCATCTGAAAGGTCTCACTCCTGACTTAAACAAAATATGGTATAGGCATATCTGGATTCCTTTTTCCTAAAAAGCAAATTAAGAAGAGCTATCCAGTCCAGTGTAATCCTACACCATTAGTGGTATAGTGGAGCCAGGACTTGCAAGGTCAAAATGATGAGACTTTTTAATTATCTGGGACAATGATACCCTCTGATACCTCCATGAAGCTTGTTTGGTTCCTCTGAGCTTAGCTGTAATTCTCACAGTGAATAGAAAGAAAATGGATTTTCCTGGCAACTCAGCTATCTCTGTTGAGTGAACCATCTCACCCTATTATTTGGGGGTTGTTTTGTCTTGAATGGAGGGGCGACAAAAATGAGACTAAAAACATGCTTTGTTTTCCCCAATCATGTCCTAAAGTGTCCCTTAAAAGTATTTGTGTCTGGGTGCTGCTCTGCACAGCATTTTTCATAATCTTTGACACAAGCTGGAAGAGATTTAAGTGCGCTTGCCTCCTGAAATACTTAAAGTGTGTGGTCCCTTCAGCTACTGGACTAGGATCTGGGCTCCACCATAATGACAATAGCTAGGGATTATTTGGCAGCAGGGGCTGCTGGCATATGAAGTTCAGATTGTTCTTTCTTAGTCCAGAGCCAGCAGGTATGGCAAAGCCAAGCAATTCTCTGGCCCTCCTTCATCCTTTTAAGAAAACCATCTTCTCATTGAGACTTGAGCGGGCAATTCATAGCCCTCAAGATGTTGTTGGACTGCAGATCAAAGCAATCCTAGTTATCATAGCTCTAGCTATTGAAGTAAATAATGAGAGGTGCAATCCAACAATATCTAAAGGACCCCAGTTGCCTACCCAATATAGACCCAGTTATGTTGCTGAGGTTCACTCTTCTTCATCAGAGGAGTCATAAAAGAATTTGGGATTTGGTACCAGGATAGTTTTCATAGTGGTGGTAGGGGAAAACAAATAACTGTCTACTGGAAGATGAAGGAATAAGTATATCTGTATTTAGTGCTATATCTCCCTGTGTTATAATTTGATGAACAAGGACTTCTAATTCCCAATTATTTAACAATAGCACCAACAAAATGACAAGCCTCTTGTCTTGAATCAGATTGATGAAATGAAGAAAGCTCTGCTCAAGATAATGAGGACTGGATTTTTGCATGGAAACACTGTGAGATCAGTTCAGTTCTGGTGTTTGAAACAAATTCCTGAGCTCAAAATTCCTCAGTTCTGTTACGGATCTTAGACACCAGACTGCAGTTGGTGGTTCATACAGTTCTAGGAGAAAACACAGTGCATCCCACAGCCAGTGATGTATTTAAGTCTTATATTCCAAATCTCAAGTCAAGTTGTTACTGCGGTCCAGGCCTGCCCAGAGATAGCACTTGATATCGTTTTGATATCAAACCATTCGGCTTTCCTCTGCCACCCCGGTCCACATGTTTGCGAGGCCTCCGGACAAGTACATAAACAGGCACGGCCGATAATTGCTGGACATTCCTTTCCCTACCTAGGCAGGCCGGACAGAGCCAGTTCGTCGCTTCAGGGACCTCTCCGGCAAACACCCTTTTTGCTTATGCGTGATACTAACAAAGGCGCCCTGCCCTGAGCAGGCAGCCTTACAAAGCTGTACTAAGCACTCCACATTTGCATACTGGCTACACTGTTGCTAAATCGGCACTAAGCCAATCATGCTAAACTCTGACCTTTCCAAAGTTTTGTCCCGCTCCTAAATCACATTGTTCTCACCGAGTAAGTTATGGCCTGCAGTCACAATTCACCCTATAAGAGCCCCCAATTCTGAGACCTTCCTCGGATCGCTCCCGAGTTCCAGACTGTCTTGCTGCCGCTTTGTTCAGCAAGCTCCCCTCAGTGACCCGCGCTGAGCTTCTTCCCTGCACCCCAACGAACTCTATCTTCATATCAATCCAAGACTACGAGACAGGTGTCGTATCACCCATTTCCCTCCGAAAATCCCTATTTCCAATTCTTTAGTTAGCTGTGTGACTGTGTTGTCTTTTTAATAAAACATCATTTTTGCTATTTTAAACTGACTGCTTGACTGACCTGACCCCGTAGACGCTGGGTTGCAAGATCCTGCTAAGTTACCCTGCCTCTTGCTAGCTTTAGTGAGTGCTCCAGCTAATTTTCCCCAAGTCGTTGTTGTTGTTGTTTGGTTATTTGGACGCCCCTCCTGGAACCACCAGAGATCAGGGTAACAGAGGCCCTTTTCACATGGGGTAATTAAAACAGGGCAGTGCGACCTCTAACGGACGTCATCTACACCGTGGAGTGCACTGGGTCGTATATAATTTTTCAGTTCCACACCCCAATCCGCTCTGAAGCGACCAGAAATGGTGGCACTGCATGTTTTTTTAAAAACCTCTTTTAAGAGGTTTTTAAAAAGCACAGAGCGCACAGCCCCGTGCAGCTCCGTCGCAGCACCCCGGTGTAGACCTGCAGGTGCGCACAAGTGTGTGCCTGCAGATCTGCTGGGGCGGGCTTCCTGCTGGCGAGCTTCTCCGGTTGGTGGAGAGGCTCTGCCGGCTGTAAGCCACCATTTTGGATGCCACAGGATGCCGCAGGAGTCTGGAGCAGCGAACTTGCTCTGCTCCGTGTGGTGACGGACTTACCCGGCTGCCGGTAAGCTCCGTTTCAGCGCATTTCCCCCCATTTCTCCCTCCACGTGTGAAAAGGGCCAGAGTCTCAAATTTGGGAACCAATTTTATAACCCCAACGTACATTCCAGAATTTCTGGACAGAGTGAAATAAAGTTAGCTTTAACAATTTAAGCAGAGCTGTCCCCCCACATTTGCAAGTTTGCCATTTGCAGGTTTAGAAGTGGAGAATAGGATCCTTCTTACTCCCCTTTCCCAAAGCTGGAGATTTTTGTGTCAATGGGCATAAAAGAATCTGCAGATTCTGAAGTGGGGAATAGGATTCTTCTTACTTCCCATTTCTGAAGCTGGAGGCTCTTTGGAAGTAGGGAATAGGATCGTTTCTTACACCCCATTACTGAAGCTTCAAAAGCTTTAGAAGGAAGGATCCTTCTTCCTTAGACCCATTGCCCAATACATTGCTGCTCCCCTCTGAGAAATGTGCCCTGCACTTTGGGGATGAGCCTTGCCTTCTGCTCTTAGGAAAAGTTTTAGAAAGCTCCTCCTATATCCAGCAGGGACAGGCTGCTGAGCAGAGCTCAACTTTGCCTCAAACCCATTGCCTAACCCATTTACTGTTCCCCTCTGAGAAATATGTCTACTTTTTGGACTTGAGACAGATTGTCATATGGCCAGTAGGCAAAAAGAGATGGAAGCGTTGTTTAAAGTTGTAAGATTTCTGGATGAACTTGCTATGTTACTGAACCAAGGGCATCAAGTCAGTCACTAAAAACAAGTCAAGTTGAGTCAGTGAGTCATTTATTGCCAAGTCAAGTCCAAGTTGAGTCATTAAAGTGACTTAAGTCCAACTTGAGTCCAAGTCAATTGACTCAAGTCTACATCACCGCTCACTGAATTTGCCTACATTTACTAGACTTCCTATATACTCTACAGATTTGTTCGCTCTCTGCTTTTCAAATTTATAGTCCATGTTTGCAAATTTTTCCACTTTAGCTTCAGCTGAGTGATTTTAAGATTGTTCAGTTTTTCAACTCAGATGGAAACCTGAAAGAAAGAAAGTTCCTCCATGAAGTTAGTACAGCTGCAGCTTTAAAATGGCTGGCATCTTAGATAAATACTTCAAAGACATGGATGGTTTGTGAGCAGAGTATATATACTTCTACTCTTTGAAATTAACTGTAATATTTGATATATTAGAAATGTCAAGCTCCTAAATAATCTTCTATCGGCAAATGTATTCGCTGAAAAAAATAACTCTACATTAATGCAACACAGAGACTAAAATTTAAACCTGCAAATAGAAAAGAACTCAAAGTTAAGGTTTCTATAGCAACCTTAACTTGAGCTTTTAATATATGCAATGTGCTATGAGTTTAATTACTCCCTTTATTGATCAGCAAACATGCTGTTCACACTATTATGTTTTAATTACTTTGACACATTATTCTGTAGATCTCTGTTCATTGCGGACAATCTCACATTTTTAAAATCTGCATAATCCTAAAAAGCTTAGATAACCAATTAATAATTGTCTTCATTCCATGGACATGAATTGTGTGTCTCAAAAATGAGTAAGAAGCATGACAGCACACCATGCACTGAAATATTATAAGTAGTAACTAGCATTATTTTAAGGACATAAGTGAAACTTGCAATAAATGGTGTCTTGTGGAATGCTCTTGTTTAGTGTTTCAGTGAGTCAGGCATGCCTTTTTCTAGGGTATTTCGTTCCATTTCTCCTCCCACCCTATTTTCTATTTTTGTCCAACAGTCAGCCAGCATTTTGTGCCCACTGTCCTCATCAGACTCTTTTGGAAGAATCTCTTCTCATGATTTTTTTTCCCTACTACTACATCATGTACCTTTTAAACCCTATATTTTATGGAAACTTAATGATATCTTCATCTTGTGTGTTGATAGTGCTGTTCTCGCTTCCTAAAAACCAGCATTCAAAGAACTGAGAGCCCTCTTTGTAAATATCATGTTAGTAGTGTGGATAGCCAACAGACACACCAGGAATAAATGCCGGCATAATCTTTTATTAAAAGATGGACAGACTTAATCTATACCCCCTTGAGTCCCAGTTTTGGTGAAAGGCAGGATATAAATAAGATAAAATAATGTCAGGCTAATCTTTTCTCTTTCTTTTTTAAAGGCCATTTCTGCACTAGCCTGCTATAGTGGTATTATTACACTTTCAACATCCTATGGAATCATGGGGTTTGTGGTTTAGGGAGGGGCCTTTGAGGTCCTCCCTAAACCGCAAACTCCAGGATTCCATAGGATGTTGAAAGTGGAATAATAGCACTATAGCAGTCTAGTGCGGAAATGGCCATAGAGTTACAAGCTTGGTAAATCAGGGGAATGCTGTGGATGTAGTTTAACTTATTTTTTGTAAGGCTTATGACAAGGTCCCCCATGATATTCTTGCAGAAAGGTTGGAAAAATGTGGGCTGGGCAACATCACGTGCTGTTATTAGGTGGATATGCAGCTGGTTGATTGACCAAACCCACAATGCTGACCAATTATTCCTCTTTTTCCTAGAGAAAAATAACAAGTAAGGTGACACAGGGTTTTGTCCTAGGCCTGGTGTTGTTCAAAATGGCCTGGATGAATGGAGGTTATGATTATAAAATTTTCAGATGACACCAGCTTAGAAGGGATAGCTAATATATCTCAGAAGACAGAATCAGGATACAAAATATTCTGCAAAGATTGGAGAGTTGGACCAAAACTAACAACATAAATTTAGGCAGGAAAAGCAAAATGAACAAAGATTGGATGGGTGACACCTGATTTGACAGCAGTAAATGTGAAAAGGATCCAGAAGTCTCAGTATAGCCCAGGCTAAATATGATGGATTGATCAAAAAAGCCAATGCAGTTCTAGGCTGCGTCAAAAAGAGTATAATATCCAGATCAACAGAAATGACAGTCTCACTTTATTTATCTTTGGACAGTCCTCACCTGAATACTGTGACCAGTTCTGGGCCCCACAGTTTAAAAAGGATATTGACAAGCTGGAATATGCCCAGAGGAAGGCAACCATATGGTAAAAGGTCTGGAAACCAAGTCCTGTCAGAAACAGCTTCAGGAGCTGTGTATGTTAGCATGGAGAAGAGATGAGTGAGAGGTGATATGATGGCCTGCAATGTGCTCTGGTCCCACCTCTTGCTCTTGAGTAGGAGAGAGAATCCTTGAATTCTATCTGCTGCCATCACCACTAATTCCCCTCATGTGACTCAGTAACCTAGTGGGAGTTACTATGGGGTTTAACTTGCCTTTTTCCACCTCTGAGTTTGCAGAGACTTCCCTCCCCCTCCCATGGAAGATGAGAATCCTATAATCATATGTATGCACGCATTGAGCAAAGGCATGTGAAGACAGCGTGGGAGAGATCTTTTAAGCAAGGCTTTTATTCTAAGCAAGTAATCTTGCATTAGCAAAAGGGTATCTTGTATACGAAGGTAAATTCCCTCAGGCATTGCTTAGGAGAAGTTACAATTTTTTTAAAAAAAACCAGTCCATATTCAGCTGAGGTTAGAAGAAACATAAGCCCTGGAGGAGGATCTTGAAAAGAAAGCAGATAGAGTATTATTTTATTTCTCAGCTGCAGCGAGAATAGTTCTAGCTCAAAAACAGAGACAAAATAGCCTTCCTACCGGACTTTGAAATTGTTGGATATAATTCCAATGGATAGACTCACACTTCTTATGAGAGGAGAGAAATATAATAAATTTGTTGAAGACTGGGATAAAACCATTACATATTTTAAGAACATGTGGGGAAATCTGAAGGTGGTTAATTTCAAATTTTGAGATTAGTATAGCCCTTGTCTGTTCATATTACTATCATGAATAGAAATGAAGGATGAGGTAAGTAGATTCTGCAGTCTATAGGTTGAATTACTTAGTTTAGATTATACATGGTAAATAACAACTTATAACAGGCTGGTGTCGGGAGGAAGTTTAAGAATGAATGTGAATGTTAAGGTAAGAATGTTTATGGTTTTTTTTTTCTTTTTGGGGGTGGTGGTGTTCTCCCTGCTTTCCTTTTTTCTTTCTTTTTGTTTTGTTTTGTTTATATATTCTCTCTCTCCTCCACTTCTTTCTATCATTTCCCTCTTTTCTTTTTTCCTATTTCTTTTTTTATGCTTTCCCTACTATTTTTTTCTTTTCCTTTCCTTTTTTCTTCTATCTCTTTTTTATTTTATTTTTATTTCTTCCCTTTCCTGTTTTCTTTTTTTCTCTTTAACTATTTACCGGTACTTTTTCTTTTCATTGATGATGTAATATTGTCGATAAGATTTAGGTGATGGATTTTTGTATGTTTGTATGTAAATTTTTTGTTTAATTAAAGAAAAATTAATTCATAACAAAACAAAGTCATAAATCTATAAATTTTACACATTTTTAAAAAAACACGCTTAACTTGTATTTACATATCTTAGTATATATCCATCTTAAATCACAATCCTTATCCTTCTTCCCTCCCCTTGTTTGAGCTTCCTTTATTGATTTTATTTCTCTATTGTGATCTCAAATAAAATCCCCCCAAAAAATCAGTTGAAGACTTGCCTCAACTTCTTGTTAGATTAATATAACAGTACTCTTTCCTCTTATCTTAGCTTATGTTATTGCAATCCATCTATTCTCTATTTTCACTCTGACAAATCTTTATCAAGTTCTTTTCCAATATGTTTTCTATCGACCTCAAACCATTTACTTTCCCCCCACTCTTTTCCCCTCTTAATCTACGAGTGAGGTCGTCAAGTGTAACATATTCAAGAGCCTTCTGTGCCCATTCTTCCACTGATGGTGTTTCCTGAGTTTTCCAGTATTTAGCATACACTATTCTGGCCGCAGTTATCATATATAAAATTATTTCCTCATGATTCTTGTATTTTTTGTCTATTTAATGTAACATATTAAGTAAAAAAATTTCTGGCGTGATTGGGATCTCTATCTGTAATATGTCCATCATTATTTTATGTACTTTCTTCCAATAGTTTTTTGCTTTGGGGCATTGCCACCACATATGAAAAAAACTCCCATTCTCCTGCATACATTTCCAGCAATTCTTGTTTTTTAACTTATATATATTTCCCAGCTTCACAGGGTCTAAATACCATCTATGCAGCATTTTTAAGTGGTTTTCTTTCAAGTTTTGTGCACATGTAAACTTCTGCGTGTTTATCCAGCTTTTTTCCCAATGCGTCAATTCGATTTGATGTCCAATATTTTGAGCCCAGATTATCATAGTCTCTTTAACTATCTCTGTTTCTACTTCTCTATCTAATAGAAATTTATAAAAGTAAGATGTTTCTTTTTTTTTCTTTTCATTGATGATGTAATATTGTCAATAAGTTTTAGATGATGGATTTTTGTATGTTTGTATGTAAATTTTAAGGTTCTGGTAACTTTGCAAAATTTTTCAATAAAAATTAATACTAAATAGAAGAAATAAGCCCTAACATGACTAGCTGAACATTCCTTGCTACTCACCATATAGATAGTGTTCTGGGCGTTCATGAGAAGTTTGGATTCTGGACTTCTTTAATCTAGGGCCTGTCACACACAGTCAAGCTTCCCTAGAGACAGTGAGGCAGGCAGCAGCTCCGCTCCCTCTCCATCAGTCACAAAAGTTCCTTCAACGACTCTGAAGATCTATTAGTCAGCAGCCATTTCTGCACGGGCTTAAAGAAACGGTGCAGAGCGTCCTCCAGGGAGGACATCTGCACCTGGGAGCGGACTGGGTCAGACCTACTTAGTGTAGTTCTGCACCTCAGCCCACTCCGGAAGGACCCCAAGTGGTCGTCCAGCATGCTTTTGAAAGACCGCTTGAAACAGGTCTTTCAAAAGCACAGAGTGCACCACTCCATGCCGGCTCTCTGGCGCAGATTTACAGGCTTGCACCAGTGCGAGTCTGCAATCTGCCGGGGGTGGGCTTTAGGCTGGTGAGCTTCAGCGGTTGGTGGAGAGCCTCAACCAACCAGAAGCCGTCGTTTTCGTTGTGGAGCGGCGGCCACGGACTGCTCTGGACCAGCTTTGACCCAAGCGTGGAGCCAAGAAGTCCGGTAAGTACTGGCACGGGGCGATTCCCTCACCCCGTGCGGAAATGGCCAGTCTCTCATGTGCCTTGTGGTACTGTGTTTTATAACCTCTCACCCTGAAAGCATCTATTGTCTATCTTGATCTCTGTTGGTCCTATGTGACACTGAGCCCCAATAAATGTAACCTAAAAGTATCATCTAGTAGTATTAGGATTCCACTAGTACTAGTATGAAGCAGCCCGACTGAATAACCTTACATGATTATTTCAGTGTTCAGTCAGTCAACAGTGCATCCATGGGACAGGAGAAGTAAGTTTACTTATATTTATTTTATTTTATTTTAAAAGACATGATTAAATTGATTGATGATTAAAAATATGATTTTATTTAAATATATGATTATTTTATCTAAAAATGTGATTAAAACAGTTAAAAACAATTTGGATACCTTCAAAATGTTAATTTCAATAAAAGATTTTTAAAAAATACAGCATACCACTTTATATGCACACTACTGCTCCATAATTAAAATTCAAGAGCCTCCCTGGATAAAAACTTCTTTACTTGCCAGCAGGAAGAGAACAGGGAGGGGTCAATTCAGGGGGCCAACAATTGGACGTTCCACAGCTTGGAAGCATCCATGGAGAAGGCTGTCCCCCAAGTCTGGACATAAGCCATATAGGGCTTTAAAGGTTAAATCCAGCATGTTGAATTCTGCCTAGAAATAGGCCCTTTTCGCACGGGCTTTCTGTCGCGCGACAGCCCCGTGAGCCTTGCGGGAGTGGGAGCATCGCTCTGCACGACGCACTCCCACTTCCGCCGGGCTCACGGGGCTGAAGCGGCGTGTTCGCGGTTTTTTTTATTTTTGCCTCGAAGTGAAAATCACCTGCGCTCGCGCAATGCTCCTAGCGCCCGCGCGCACTTACCTCCTGTGCGGAGCGTCGGGGAGGCAGCCGGGTCGCGCTTCCTTCCCTCTGCCCCTGCGGAAGGAAGGGGCGGGGTGGGGCGCTAGCGCGACGGATGCAACAGCCTCCTGCTTGGCGCGCGCGGGGGGCGGACGGACGCGACAGCCTCCTGCTTGGCGCGCGCGCGGGGGGAACAGACGCGACAGCCTCCTTTCTTGCGCACGCGGGGGCAGATGCGCAAGCCTCCTGCTTCGCGGGGGGGCGGACGCGCGAGCCACCGCCGCCTCCGGGAGGCTGCCGCTTCCCCACTCGTTCCTTCGCCTGCGGAAGGAACGAGCGGGGAAGCGGCAGCCTCCCAGAGAAGGCTTCTTGCGTGAGCCGCCCTTCCCCGCTCGCGCGAGAAACCTTAATGCAAAAAGGGCCATAGATCAGTAGCCAGTGGAGCTGTTTCACATGATTCCTGTAATCATCTGTGGTCAACAGCCTGGCCATAGCATTTTAGACCTAGTGAAGTTTCTGAGCAGTTTCCAAAGGCAGAGCCCCATGTAGAGCATGGGATGTGATCAAGGCATGTGTTATCATTGCCAGATCTGACTTCTCAAGGAATGGGTGTAGCTAGTCCACTAGTTTTAACTATGCAAGTCACACCTGGTCATAACTGAAACCTGGACATCCGGGATCAGAGTTGAGTCCAGGAGAACATCCAAGCTACAAACCTGAGATTTCAAGGGGAGTGTAACCGCATCCAGCACAGGGTGAATCCCTATTTACTGATCTGCTTCTTGCTGCCCGGGAGCACCTCTGTCATGTCTAGGTTAAGTTTCAGTTTTTTCAACCTCCTCATCCAGTACATGACTGACAGCAGACACTGTTTTAATACAAAAACAGCTTCCTTGGAATCAGATGGGAAGGAGAGACAAGAGTTGTGTGTCAGCAGCATACTGATGACACTGAGCCCCCCAAATCCAGATGACCTCTCCCAGCAGTGTCATGTAAATATTAAACAGTATACAGAAGAGAACTGAGCCCTGAGGGACACCACAGGATAGTGGCCAGGATGTCGAACAGGCATTCCCTCACTACTTTCCATCCTCCAAGAAAAACCAGAGCCACTGTAAAACAGTACTGCCATCCCCATCCCAGAGAGGTGTCCAGAAGGATATCATTGTTGATGGTATCGAAAGCCACTGAGAAGTCCAGCAGAACCAACCAAGACACTCTTGCTGTCTAGTTCCCTGTGTAGGTCATCTACCAAGGTGACCCAAAGCTGTCTCTGGCGTAAAGCCCTGAAGCCAGGCTTTACAATACCTTGCCTAGAAAAAGGATATTGGAGACTGGTTAATAGTTCTCCAGTATGATGCATCCAGGGAGGATTTTTCATTAATGGTCTCACCACTGCCTCTTGTAGACAAGATAGAAACCTGCCTTGCTGTAGTGAGGCATTCATTACTCCCCTTACTTAGGGCCTTATCACACACACTATTATAGTGTTAGTATTCCACTTTAACTAACATGGCAATATCACATGGAATCACAGGATCTGCAGTTTAGGGAGAAGCATTTAGAATTCTCAGCCAGAGAGCTCCAATGTCTCACCAAACTACAAACCCCAGGATTTCACAGGGTGTAGCCAGGGTAGTTAAAGTAGAGTAATAGTGTTATAACAGTGTAGTGTGATCGGGACCTTAGTCCACCAGTTCCCTTCAGGCTCCTTTCGACAGCCAGGAAGGGCATAGGTCCAGTATGCACATGGTGGCTGTCATCTCTCTAAGGATCCTGTCCATGTCCTCAGGTAGCACAAACTGAAATATTCAATAACATTGGACAAGCAGGAGCCAGTGTTATATCCACTGGACCTATGTCAACTACCTCATCCAAGTCAGAGTGGATCAGAGCAATTTCATCTGCAAAGTACCATGGAAACTCCTCACAGTGAGCTGCCAAGTGGTTCATTTACTGGCTTATGGGGCAGAATGTAAAGGCCTCTGACCACTTGAGGCAACTGTGCTAGACAGCACTGTGCAGATGCAATGGTGGAAGTGAAGAAGAATTTCTTTGCTGACACCACTGCCACAACATACATTTTCCAATGATCTCTAGCCCATATTTTGTTGGAATCAGTCCAAGCCTTCCGCTATAATTGCTCCAGTCTTGGTCCCACTTATTTCACCACCAGTTCCATTTAACATTTTTAAAAATTTAAAAATTCAAAAACAGAAATTGACTTCCAACCAAGTTTTCTTTTGTTTTTCATTTTTGGCTGTATGATTCTCAAAGGGTTCCAGGCACTTGCAATTGGCCTCCAGAATAGCTAATATTGACCACAAAGGTTTATCAGGGGAATATAGGTAGATGCCCAAGTGCCATGGCTCTAGGCTGCCTTGATGGCCATGACAACAAAAGGGAGGTTTTTTGAAGCAGTGTTTATCAAAGACCTTTGCCCAGTCTACCAAATGTTCCTCCTATTGCTTACTCAGAGACAATGATACAAATGGCTCCTAGAGCCTGCCATACTACACAATTATAGCAGTATAATTCCACTTTAATTTCCATGACAACATCCTCTGGAGTTTGTCGTTTGGTGAGGCACTAGAGCTGTCTGGATGAGAAGTCTAAATATCCCTCCCTAAACTGCAAATAACAGGATTCTAGAGGATGGAGCTGTGGCACTTTAATTGCCACAGCTCTTTAGTGATATAGTTGTATAATATGCATGCGGCCTTAATATTTAGAACTGCAGTGGATGGCACGTGGAACAGCTCAGTGCCATACAAAGCCTTCTTCTAGCCTCCATGTTGCTGCCTTCTTATACCTCCAGTAGTGGCCATGGAGGAATAGCCGTCTTCATGTAGACTCTCAGATCTATGCGTGGTGAAAGCCAGCTGTTTTCACTCTTGATGGTACAAGCTTCCCACACGGACCTAGCATGTTTTGCCTCCAGACATGGAACAGCAAAGGTGCCCACTCCTACTCAAAATGCATAGTACCCAAAGCCAGACAAGTTTTATTTGGCAGAATTCTGCATTGTGGCAGAAAAGCTCACAAGCGCATCTTCCTGTTCCTGGTGACAAAAATACAAAAACAAATATAAAAACTAGTAATTTGTTGCATTTTCACAATGCCCTGAAAATTCTACATGAGGAACCCGCCATAGTCTGCCTATTAGTAGTGCTGGCCCTGTCTGGACTGGTATTGAACAGCCAGCTTTGCTGTGCCAGAGAGTTGTAACAGAGGAAGATCCTGGGTATTGGAAGTGATAGAGATGCAGCTCATCTTGCCATGAAAATGCTATGTGTTTGCATGAGGAGAAGGGAATAGAGAAACTCCTTCTTGTTTCCTAGACTTTATTTGTCTTCTCTGTCTTATGGTGACCTTCCTTCTGGCCTAGAGTGATACATCTCAAAAATGTGACCTTTTACATCTTGGCTTTGTTTCCAAATGTAGGACCAAACAGGACTCCTTGCTCTTCCACCTCCGCTTCCACCATGGGTGGGGCGATGAGGGTGTTCCCCTCCAAACAAGAATGGTGCACCCACGATGAAATTTTTCTTCATTCTCCAAATTTCTAGCATTGCAGTGAGTGAGACACTGAAAAATGTTCAGTTCCTCTATTTGCTCTGTTTGGATCCCCTTGGTAACTTTGTCTGCCCTTTCTCTTTGGATGTCTCAACTGTATTTTGAAATGCTCAATGACAGCCTTGAGTTACTGTGATGCTAGAAATTTGGGGGCTGAAGAAAAATGCAATTTGGGGGGCAGAGTTCTTATCTGGGGGGCAATGCTCTCTCAGTTATGCCCCTCCTATATCCTTCCTAGACAGTGTATTTCTGGTAATAAACATTAGCTTATTTTCTTAAACAAAGGAATCCTGTCTGTGATGGCATTCCAGGGGAAATAAGCTCCGCTACCCATTTGATTTTAAAAGTGCTGAGCAGTAATCTCATAGCTATCTGCTATCACTGTGGAGGAAGATAGATATTCCCTAGCAAGCACTGCACTGGTGGGACCAAATTTCAATCAGGGGCTGTTATTATTCATGATCTTCAAGAATTAAGCCAAGAGTAATGATGGAGCAACGTTAGGGGACGTGAAACCATCTGAGGCACTTTAGAACATTCACCAGTTTTGCAGATTCTAAGGACAGATATTATCCTGGAGTACAGTCTCAGAAACAGAGTGCAAAAACACACAAGATAAAATGGTTGTCTGCAAACACAATCAACTAAACCTTTTTTTTTATTATAAAAGGTGCTATGGCCCAGCAAGTAAGCTTTCTGACTTCAATACAGCCAGCCTGTATAGTGATTATTCCTTCTTTCTTCTGTTGACCTTCTGTTGACCTTGTTTTCTGAAATAATGTTTTGAGGTCACTGGGGAAAGAGAGCTATATAAAATTTTAGTATTAATAAAAAGTGGAGCTGAGATGTGGCCTTCCCCAAGCACAACAGAAAAACATCAACTGTACTGGATTTTCCACAACATCTAGTTAACAAAATCTAGTTGAGAACCACTTCATGACCATTCCTTAAAAATTCCATGTGATTTCTGTGCTATTTTTCTCACAGTGTACATGTTTTAGTCACACACAGAAACTGCAGTTATATCCTTGAACCCCTTTCCAAACCAAAATCGTAACAGGACATCTCTGTCCAGGTCTGCTCTATTGATTAAAGGAGGTTTCCTTTGTTTTCAAAGTTGTTGGCTGTTGTTGGGAGGACTATGGCTCTGCCACTCTTTTCTTTTATTATATAACACACATAATATTTGTAATAAACCATGTACAAATATACAAAATATACATACAAAATGAAAGATAATACTACAGAATCTCCCAGGATATTACAGAATCTTTCACGCTTAATAATATCTTACATAATCTTAAATTGTCTACTCTAAAATTATTTATTATTGTAAATAATACCTTATTCAATGTTTGTGTACATTGAAAATAGTCATTCCTTCAAGACTATTGTTGAAGCATTTCCCCATTTCTCCTCTAAGTAAACACACAGACAATTCCAGTCTTTTCTAAAATTGTCCAGTGTTTTGCCTTTTAAAAACATCATCAATTTATCTATTTCCATGATATGATATAGCTCCAAAAACCAGTCTTCAGTTTCAGTGGCTCTACCATTCTTTTCTAAAGAAGAGTTCTTTGACTCAGATGACAGTGGTGGTAGAAGCTTTTCAGACGTTGGAGGTGTTCTGGTGGAGTTTGGTCACCTGGACTAAGGGTACTTTTCTCAGCCTGCTTATTTTTTTCCTCAAACGCCATGGTATCGTCCCTCCCCCAACACAAGGACAGATGAGGGCATTAGATCTCCTTCTTGTATAAATAATTCTGATTTTCATTAATTTTCATAATCCTTATAATTCCTTTAGTTTGTTTACATTGACCCATGTTCTACATCATCTGCTTGGTTATGAATGTATGACTAAGGCCATTTCTGCACTAGCCTGTTATAGTACTATTATTCCACTTTCAACATCCTATAGAATCCTGGGGTTTGCAGTTTAGGGAGGGGCCTCAAAGGTCGCAGAAATGGCCTAAGTAATTTCTCCTGGCCTAACTTCCCCAAAATCTACTTTAGCAGGCTGCAGCAGCACTGAGAGATTAAGGTCCAAGAAGATGACGATCAGGGTCCAGGGTCCTTCCCATCAGTGAATGATGCTACCACAGTCAGAAGCAGGACTCCTGTCACAATTCCATGTTGCAGCCTTGCTCAGGGAAAGGAGGCGGCAAAAATGTTATTCCTCTGTGCCCCAACTGCCAGCTGAACAGAGCTCCATCTCCTGATGCCACTGCAACTTCATAAAGTAGGTTTGAGAGGGTGTTTATGATTGTGACAATAGTGCCATGATTGTAACTACATAGTGTTAGTAAATAGGGAGAGTTTAAGAATCTGTAACTCTAGGGCCATTTCTGCACTAGATTGTTATAGTGCTATTATACCACTTTCAACATCCTATTTGAACTGCAAACCTCAGAATTCCATAGGATGTTGAAAGTGGTATAATAGCACTGTAACAATCTAGTGTGGAAATGGGCTAGCTTAAACATATGTAATTCCAATACAGAATGCTAGCTGTTATTTTTATTATTTTAAATTATTTTCAAATGCTTATAATGATTTTACTTTTGTACCATCTCGAAATCTTGTGATATAGATTAGGATACAAATATTTAAATGAACAAACATTCCGTTCAGACCTAAAACTAGGACAGAACATTCCTAACTAGAGATGAGGAACAAAATAACAGATTCTCTGCCAGCTCATGCAGCCAGGACAGGTGATGGTGGCAGGTTGACCAAGCTTTTGCTCTTTATTCTCCTCAGTCCAGTTGTTATTGTGTGCTTTCAGGCCCTTTTGGATTTTTGGTCCTGAGATGAATCTATCATGGGGTTTCCTGTGGCTGAGTGTTTGACATGCCCAAAGTCACCCAGCGGGTTTCCATGGCCAAGCAGGGAATCAAACCCTGGTCTCCAAGATTGTAATCCAATGCTCAAACCACTACACTATCCTTACTGTAATAAAAAAAATACATCCATCACCCTGAAAGAGTAGTTTGCTCAGTTTTAGGGCTGTATGGAAGAATGGAGAATACTTGGGTCCAGAGAATTTTTAGTAAAAAGGCCAGTGATAACAAAAATATATACTGGTATCTCCATCAGTCTTTTTAAAGATTTATATTAATTGTGATTTCACAATTAATATAAATCTTAAGTCCTAAGTGCAGGACCTTATACTTCTCTCTGCTCAAATTCATTTTGTTAGCTTTGGCCCAGCTCCCCAATCTGCCAAGGTCATTTTGAATTTTGATCCTCTCCTCTGGTGTATTAGCAACCCCACCCAATTTGATGTCCAGTTCTGGGCACTGCTATTCATGAAGGATATTGACAAGCTGGAACATGTCCAGAGGAGGGCGACCAACATGGTGAAGGGTCTGGAAGCCATGCTCTATGAGGAGTGGCTTAGAGAGCTGGGTATGTTTAATCTGCAGAAGAGAAGGTTAAGAAGGGACATAATAGTCATATTTAAATATTTGAAGGGATGTCATGTTGAGGAGGGAGTGGGCTTGTTTTCCACTACTCCAGAGACTAGGACAAGCTGGATTCACGCTGCAGGAAAGGAGATTCCACCTGAACCTCAGGAAGAACTTCCTGACAGTCAGAGCTATCCAGCAGTGGAATATGCTGCCTCAGAGTGTGGTGGAGTCTCCTTCTTTGGAGGTTTTTAAGCAGAGGCTGGATGGTCATCTGTTGGGAATGCTTTGTTGGGTGTTCCTGCATAGTAGGGGGCTGGACTCCATGGAGCCTGTGGTCTCTTCCAACTCTGTGATTCTATGATTCAAGTTTATGATTTGAGCCTGAAGTTTCTACTCCCAGCTAGATGAGGAAGAGGAGAAGGATGAAGAAGCATAAAAGTCCTTTGTAAAGAGGACCTTCAATGTTGGAATCTTTGTTAATTAAAGTATGCCCGTAGTGGAAGACCAAGCTCTGGAATTAACTAGCTAAGCTATTAATTTGCTAGATTTCACTACTGATTTCCCTTAACTCACTAGATTCCTCAGTTAATGTTGAAGTTGAAAATATATTTTAGTGATATCTGCATGATTTCTTTGGAAAAACATGCTGGAGGGGAAGAGAGATAACTGTCAAGAGCAGAAGAATTCAATGAGATAGAAGAAAATATAAGTTTTGCAATGGAATGGGGATGGTTTGTCTGTTTAGTAGAAAACCAAGGCCCATAATCAGCCAGGGCCCCTTTAGAATGTCATGTAAGGCAGAGTCCCCCATAGGCTTATATGTAAGAAAAACATCTGGAGTCTTTCTGAGGTGGGATTCATCATGACTCTCACCAGTAACTTCTCCTCTATTGATTCTATTATGGTCTAGTTTCTGTTGGATATTAAGGTATAATATACAATCTGATATAATATTGTTTGGAGTGATCTTCAATTAACCTGCCCATGCTGTAAGATCTATGGGAGGTGATGGAGGGTTGGCTCAGTCCCACAACTATACCAGTCGTGTCTGTTCAGGTCATGAGCAAGATCCTTCTTGGAAGCTACTCCCAAGTTGTGGAACTCCTTTCCCCAGAAATTCTGCTTGGCCCCCTCCCTGCTGTCCTTCAACTGGCAGATAAAGTCTTTTTTCTTTAAGGTGGCATTTGTTTTTTAGTATGTTGCAGCAGACAGAGCTTTCAGCGGGAGGGGGTTGTATTTGTATTTTATCATGTTTTAAATGTATTTTACTGAACTTGTGCTTTAACCTGTGTGTTTTTTTTAAATCACAGTTTGTGTTTGAGTGTGTTTTAACTTTTGTATTAAGAGTAAAAATTGTGTCTTAAAATGTCATGTGCCACCTTAAAAGCTGTGCTGGGAGAAAGATGGGATATACATTAAATAAACAAATAAAATAAGTAATAAAATAATTAAGCCCTTTGTAATGCTGCTCACCTAGTAGACAATTAAGTGAAAAAATTTCCCCAACCCTCTACCCCCCCCCACATTTCTTTTTCTTCGTCCATCTCTCTCTCACACACACACTCATTCCCTTCCTTTCCCATTCTGCTTTTCTCCTGCTCCTCCTGCTGCTGCTGCTCAACTGCTTTTTAATTATAAGGGAACAGGGGTGCAGAGACATGTAGGCTTATCATTAAAACTGAAGATGCCACATAGTGAAAATAGGACCTCTGACTCCCTCATGCAATATATGTGCTCTGCCACAGGTATGTACAGACCATACTTCTTGAATGGGAGTGCAGAGGCAGAAAGAATGCATTGATTCAGTGGTGCAGAAAAATGCTCTGCATATGCTCAGAGAAAATTTTTAGATTAAAAAGTCTTCATTCTTTATTCTATGAATGGTCTTTGTAGTTATCCACTTATTGTTGAACCTGTGGTGGAACAGTGCTCTGTAAATGAAATAAATCATTCCTTACTAAACAGACAAACAAGGAATTTGAAAGAATGAGTGAAGTGTACAGGTTGGTAGGAGTGGAATGTAAGAGAGATGCAGGTGAGTGACAAACTGAATTAAAGAGGTTGCAAGATGAGGTCTCGTACTATGGGAGGTCCTTCCCCAAATGAACAGTTCCTAAACATTTTGGACTCCCAACCATTCCAAGGCAAGTATTATATATTTCAGGCTTTTTAGTCCTTATTGTGAAAAATTATAGGGTGGTGACAACTTTAAAGGGACAAAAAGAGCCCTTCTGAAGTAGCTTAAAAATGTGCTCCCCTGCGGTCAGCACTGACAACCTCAATGCCATTAGCTAGATTCCATGGCCTGGCCCAACTCTACCATTCTAAACAAGTCAATCAACAATAACTTATAAATTATTTCAATTATTAAATTATTTCAAAATTATTAGTGGTCATGGTAATGAATTAGTTTCCTAGTTTCTAAAATTTCAAATGATCTAACTAATTTTCACACCTAAAGTCTCAAGCTTTGGTGGCAGACTAACCATGCCAAAAAGAGATCATCTCTCTTCCTTCTGTAGGATTCCCAACTATTAAGCTAACTCTGTTCCTGTTTTTTTCCTATCTCTAGCACAAAAAAGACTTGACCTAAAATACACACACACACCACTTGGCTTTGCCACTTTTATGTGGTAAAACTTTCAGCCAATTTGTTATAGAGACATGCAATCACATCATTGGCCTAGATCACTCAGGGCTTTATCACACGAGGCAGGTAAATCACACTTACAGCTGGATAATAGCATCTTTGGCAGGGACTTATCACATGATGTCATTGTTGTTCTATTGTTCTCCCTGGGAGACTGTTTGGAAACTGTTTCTTTTTATTAACATAAAAAAAATCAATTGATGACTTCCTTTCTCATTTTTGTTGTGCTATGATTTTCTGTGCAAAAGTTCAATTGAGTTTTTATGCCAATTGTGGGTGGCGAGGAGGTATTCAGTAGGCATGCTGTGGTGGGGAAATGTCAATCCATCTGCAGTGATCAGAGGAAAAGGAGAAGGAGTGAAATAATTTGATTTCCTTCCAATGGTCAAAGTAACTGAGAAACTTTTAAACTTTTTTTCTGTTGAAAAAAAAAATCCATGGCCAAATGACTGTTCCCCTCCCCCACAACTGGGGCTTGTCAGGGAAGACAACACTTTGCGCTTGCAATTCCACCCTGCCTCCTTTTTCAGCCCCTTTCTGAAGTCTTTCTCTGTCTTATTCTCTCTCTCTCTCTGTGGCTGTTTATACACTAGAACTGTTATAGTGCTATAATTCCAGTTGCAACATCCTCTGGAATTCTGGGGTTTGCAGTTTACTGAAATCAAAGAGCTCTCTGGCAGAGAATTCTAAATGCTCCTCCCTAAACTGCAAATCCCAGGATTCCATAGGATGTTGAAAGTGGAATAATAGTGCTATAATAGTGTAGTGTGGAAATGTCCTCTCTCTCTCTCTCTCAGTCTCTCAATCTCACAGACACACACATGGAGTCAATGGTACATACATACAATATATATATTATGCCTCCCTTGTTACTACATACCCTTTTCCTTGGCTGGGCTGGGCTGGCACAAAATGTCTTGTGTATGTTTGCACCATTTACTCTGTGTGTGTGTGAGGGTGGGGGATAAAAAGGAGGAGGGGAGAAGGAATGTGGCAGCACCTTTAAGACTGATTTTTAGGTTAACATGAGCTTTCATGGATATAAACCAAATTCTTCAATGTAGTACAGGTATAAAGCACATTTATACAGTTTGGAGAGTGAAATAATATGTAAAAGGATGCAGAAAGATTCAAATCATGTCCATTACCCTAAATTTTCAAAAAGCTGGGTGAAAGGATATAGGTCTTTCAGATCTCTACAGTGATCAGTCAGTGTTCATGTGTGAAAGCAAATAATCTGCTTACCAAATGTCAATTTCCCTGGGTTTCCTAAACAGCAAACCCCAGGATTCCATAGGATGTTGAAAGTGGAATAATAGCACTATAACAGTCTAGTGCAGAAGTGGCCCATATTGCCCAGATGTGTTGAGAGCCAGGATGTAGTGATAAGGAAGGGGAATAAGGACAGTGGCCTGCAAATGAAATTTCGAGCATAGCAGTAACATAAAACTTTGTTGAATTTCTATTGAGAAATAAGGTTTAGGCATCCAGATTAAAGGGGCAAGCAGAGTTACCCTGAGAAAGCAAACACAGCAAATATTAGAGTTCTAGGTATAAGCAATGTTCAGTGGCTTGCTCTGTTATGCTAGAAAATTTCAGTGGGGAGGTAGAACATTTATGTGGGGGAAGGCAATGTCCTCATTCCTTCACCTCCCAGCTATGCCCCTGAAGAGACCCCATCCCTTCCCAGATTGTGGTGACAGCACAGTAAGGGTGAGCAACAGCTTCTTGCCACAAGCATATGAACTCCAACTTTGCATGCTCAATATGGCCCCCTCTCCAAGAGTTGATATGGTCTTCAGAAGAGTGAGCTCAATGGCAAATGTGGAGTGACTCCAAACCTGCCAAGTCCCCACCCTATCCTATCTCCTCCAAGGGCTGCCCATCCACAGGAGAAGTCCCTCCTCCAGCACCAGCACCTTCTCAGTCAAATTGAGCATGTTGTCTTGCTCAAGTACCAGCTATTCTGGTGACATGATCAGGCTGGGTGAAATGGCCTTCCAGCTGCTGGACAGTATGGTTCTAGGGGAGGTGGTTCCCTGAGGGCAACTCTTCAGGGTCATTTAGTGAAGAGTGAAAATGTTTGTGAACAGCAGCTGCTGGGTGAAGAACATTTGCCCCTCTCCTCATACGTGGAAGGGTGGAAAAGTGTAACATGGGAGTCTCTATAGTGTCAATAAAAAGCTTCTCCAGACATCATGAATCAAGACCTTCTCATTGAGCTACAAGTGCATTTGGGAGTTCTGGCTGGGCAAGAATGAATTGTTTCACAATCTGCTAGACCCACATTTTCAAGGAACACTGCCAAACCCAGCCATGTCAATATATGGTCTCTAGTACTTTGAAGCTGATCTGCAATCTTATGTCTTGCATGCATAATACTTGTCCATTAGCACGTTGACGTGTGGCATTCTAAACCTTCCAGATAATGTATGTTGACTTGGCTGCTCAGCAATCAGTTTTAGAGGTTCATAAATTCACTTGAAATAGAACCATTACAGCACACAAAACTTCCAAAAAATGCAGAATCTGCATTGCTTTTGCAAACAAGATGTGGATTCTTTTGTTGCAGTTGAAGTGTTTTCAAAATATGAATCCATTAATGGAGCCTCATGCCAAGAGTCCTGATGCACACAATATATCCTCTGTTCCTGAAAGCTCTAAGAAAACAACCAAGTGAACTAAAGGATTCTATTTGAATATGAAATGAGCCAAAACAAATTAAAATATTGTCATAAACTGGTGTTTTTGTGGGTTGTATTTGCATTGCAGGTTTTGCAATGGATAGATAACAAACAGTAATTCTTTTCCTCCATACTCTCTTAATATGTCCTGTAATTTCTTCAGCATTCTTAAGCAATATCAGGTCCGCTTGAGAAACAACTCTAAATTCTTCATATTCCCTACTGCTTCAATAGATAACTTTTCTTGCACTGATACATACATTCCAGTTCTGATGAATGGATGTTCATTCAGTTTCAGAACGCCTCATCATCCATCAGCTTTGCATAAGGTAGCTTTGCAGAGGGAAAGTATGGAATGTTACCAATCAAACAGCTTGTTGTTACCTGCCTTCAGGCTGATTCAGACTTAAGGTGACCCTGTCATAGGATTTTCTTGGCAAGATTTATTCAAAGGAACCTTGACATTGCCTTCTTTTAAGGATGAGAGAGTTACCCAGTGAGTTTCAGTGGCTGGGTGAGGGATTCAAACTCCGGTCTCCTAGTCCGAGACTCAAATCACTACAATATGCTAGGTCAATCAAATGGCATTATGCAGCTATTCCATCTTCCCATTTTTAAATAGACTTCCCAGATCACTGAGACCTGGTTCCTCTCTTTCCTGCCTTAAGGTGAGAGGAGGAATCTGAAGGTAACAGCCCATCTTGAAAATAAAACATTTAATTTTTTTAAAAAGATGATTGCAGTAAACATGTATACAGGCATATGTTAGTGAAAACAAAGGCTCTGGTGGTGAAGCTCCATTTTAGGAAGTCTTCTTATACCCACACAGCCTTATCTTTCCTTTTCATTATCTGCCTAGCTGGAAGTTTTTTAGCATCATCAACACTGAGAGATAGTAAAGGAGGGCTAGAAAAATATAGGTATCTGGTGTTATGTTGCAGCAGCACTTCTGCAGTAAATAGTACATTTTTTTTTTCTGGGAAAGAGTAAGATTGTGTTCTAACCAATCCTAGTGTAGCTGTGTGTGACTGTATACAACAGAATCCTTGCAGAATTGCTTACTGAGCATTCATGAACAGCAAAATTGAGGGGAAAAAGGGGGAGAGCAAATAAATCTGCCACACCAGTTACCCCTAGGTTGCTAAAAAAGCACGGATCTGTAAGTTTAGACACCAAAATGGAAATAATAAGGAAAGTAGAGATTGGTGAAACAAAAGGTCACCCCAAATATATTTCAGAAGACACCTTCAAGTAGTCTCTATAAGGTTCAGTATGTTTTTGTTTACTTCTGATTCCTTCCCTCCTTAGTTAACATAGGCCCTTTCCATACTCTAACTGATCCTACTGAAGTCCCATGGGGATCCTGGTAGAGCCTCTTCGGGGAGGGGAGCACGATAGGAGCGCTGCCCTCTGCACTGGCTGCCTGTGGGAATGGAGATGTGATGGCCAGTGCAGCCAGGCACTGTCCCAGGCTGTGCTGGAACAGGAAGCATATGCTTCCTTACTCTCTGCAGCTCAGATAAGTGTGCAAGGGTGGCAGCAGGGCTGCATGGTCATCAGTCATTGATGGGTTTTACCTGTCAATGATTTGTGATACAGTTGTGCCGCCTGGGTACGGGAGAAGGACAGGACACAGACGACATTGTGCATAAGCTGCATCTGGGTCCTGTCCTTCTCCCGCCTCCAATTTTTTTTTTCAAGTTTGCTGAAATATGTTGAACTGCTCTTTTTTTCTGTGCTGTAGGAACCTATCCCTACTTTCTCCATGTTATTTCTTTGGTACCAAATTTTCTGTTAAAAAAGTAATGTCCAGGAATAGCTATATTTAGTTAACTGAAGTATACTTGCAGTCTGATGTAGAGGCATAATGGAGAAACAAACAAACACTGTGCATAAGCCTGTGTAGAGATGGTCTAATTGGAGATGAGAACTCCTGGGGAAGAAAGCAGAAAAACTGAGATGGGGGAAAAAAATAAAGCTGTCTCCCCTTCTTTTTTTTCCCCTGAAGCTTTTTTCCCCCTAGAAAAAAAAACTGAAAATTGAAAAAGAATTGGAAAAAAATAGATCACAGGATATTTTCTTTTAGAAAGACAAACTTTTAAGTAAAGGTGTCCATATATTTACTCTTCCAAAATTACTGCATACTCTTGCAAAACTCTAGAAATTTTAATCAAAAAATTGACCCCCAAAAACTGATTCAACTTATCCACAAGTCAATGTTAAGTACTATACCTTAATTCTAGTGGTATATTTAGGTCTTTTAGTTTAAGTCTCAAGTCAAGTCTCAAGTCTGTACCTTCAAGTCTCAAGTCGAATCTCAAGACCTTGCAAGATACTTTCAAGTCAAGTCTCAGGTTTGGGAGCCAACTTTATACTCCAACCTATATTCCATAATTTCTGGACAGAGTCAAATAAAGTCAATTTTAACAATTTAAGTAGAGTCAGTCCTCCACATTTGTGATTTTAGCATCTGTGGGTTCGGAAGTGAGGAACACTTCCCATTTCTGAAGCTGGAGACTTTTTTGAAAGTGGGGAAAGGATTCTCTTTACTCCCCATTACTGAAGCTTCAAAGGCTTTAGAAGGAAGGATTCTTCCCTTCTCAAGCCCATTGCTTAACACATTTGCTGTTCCTCTCTGAGAAGTCCCCTCCTGAGAGCAAGTCTTGCCTTTTGCTCTTAGGAAAAGTTTTAGAAGGGTCCTCTAATATGCAGTAGAAACAGGCTGCTGAGCAGACCGCAACCTGGCCTCAAGCCCATTACCTAAACCGTTTGCTGTTTCCCTCCACGAAATTCACTGCACACCATCTAACTTCCCACCTACCATCAAGTCCTCTAGCACTTTTTGCCATTTAGAAACCAAAGTGTCTGCCTACTGAATCAGTCGTTTTTGAAACTGGAACAAGAATTTGGGAATGATAAACATTTTAACTATAAATATCCTTCCAGTAACAAAAGCTTAAGCTCTTTCCAGGATCTGAGCTTAGTCCTAAATATTTATCCAGAAGCTTATAGTTTCCAGGAACAAGTTGAAGGTCATGTTTATTGAGCACAACTCCCAGATATTTAAGACTGGAATATCTCAGGGTCATCTGTGTTTTGTAAATCACACTGTTAACTGTAGTGGAGTATTGATGCAGAGTTGCTCTGACTTAAGAAAAGTTAATTTTCAACCTTAGGTAGGTTTGGAATGTTGCTTGTAGCCAGGACAGTTTGAGTTTGATTAGTGAGGAAAAGTAACACATCACCTGCAGTAAGCTTATCAGGTGAAATCTTTTATTTTTGGCAACTTCAAATTGGGGATTTGTTCAAACTAACTCACTAAATAGCCAAAAGCAATAGCCAAAATTAGTAGGAATAGAGGATATTCATGTCTCAATTGCCTATTTGTCTGAATTGGCTTGGAACCGATTTTGTTAATATGGACAGTGGCTTTAGAATCTTTATGCATTCACATTATTAATGGCACTAATTTATTATTGAAGTTGAGTTTCAGAAACAGCACAAACAGTTATAGCCACTGAATGACTTGAGGGCATCTTATGAAGGAGGAACAAGATCCATTTGGATGCCATTTTGTGATCACATTTAAGATTCTCCAATTGTGTACAGAGTAGGTGCAACTGAGCCTAAACCCTGTTTGGTCATTAGCAACATGACATTAAGAATATAATATACAGCCATTTTTGAATCCCTGGTTTGGGGAAAAGGTGGAATGTAAAAGTTAGCAATAACAACTGGTGGGGGGAAAATTAATTCTTTGAGCCAGAATCATGGAGAGGAGTTTTTGTTCTTGATTGAGAGCTTTAACACATGAGGTAAATCATAATTACAGCAGAACAAGAGCGTCTTTGGCTGGGACTTATCACATGGTAAGTGACAGACATTATTCTGTTCTGTTGTTCTCCTGGTGGGAGACTGTTGGAAAAGTATTTCTTTTACTAACACACACACATACACACAAAACCCCATTAAGGACCTCCCTTGTAAAAGAAATGCTTTCCAAATGGTCTCCCCGGAGGAGAACAACAGAAGAGGAAAGAGGTAATGTGATAAGTCCCAGCAAAGATGCTATCATCCTGCTGTAATTGTGATTTACTTGCCTCATGTGATAGAGCCCTAAGCAGCAAAATGAGTTAGTACACAGTCCATCATATAGGGTCACTGCCAGACTTTGTTATTCTTAAAGCACATGCTATGAACCAACTCTCTGGTTCTCATACTCCCACCATAATGTTATCAAATGTTAACAAAAAAGACCTCCTATGCACCTACATCTTGTGAAAGGTTGGTGATGCCCAATTTGAGATTGTACTTCCAACCAGTCCAGTCAAAGGGATTAATTCACAGAATCAAGTGCAATGATAGACACGGAATTAGACGACTGTGAACAGCTGCACTATGCCCTCCCATGTCTTCACTTTTGTAATGTTGAGGTGAACAAACTGACCAACACATTCCTGGCAAGAGCACACTGAGCTTTATAGCCCTGCATAAAAGCTTTGAGTTCCATCCAATCTCCTTTGTGTCCATTCCTAAACCATCATCACTTCTATTCACTTGGGAAATGTATTTAAACTCCATGTCTTCTTTCAAAGAATCCCAATAACTGAACACTCTTTAAAAGCTGAAGTCCAGGATATTGTTGTTAACTTGTTTCAAGAACTGTGGACACAAGCCTTTCTTATTTGTATAAAACACATCCAAGAGTCTCCTGGATTAATATTTTATGTAAAAAAAGTTGTGTAGAATCCTCTAGCATTATCAATAAGTAGGCCTGGAGAATATATGACTGGCTGGCAGATAGTTTGTATGGGGAAGCAACAAAGTCAAAATTGGCTTGAAAGCCTGATCTGGGACTTGATAAACCACATTCCAAGAGAGAAAGGCAGGCGTGTCAGTTCCCCTTTTCACTTTACAGTACATAATTATAGTGCTATTCTTCCACTTTAACTGTCTTAGTTCTGTCCTATGGAATAATGCGGTTTGAACTTCAGAGAAAGGATATTTAGAATTCTCAGGCAGGAAGCTCTACTGCCTCACCAAGCTTCCAATCCTAGAATTCCATAGAATGCAGCCATAACAGTTAAGTGGAATCACTGCTGTAATTTTAGTGTTAAAGGGCCCTATCTCAGTACAAATGAGAAAAAACGCAAAGATGCCAGTGCCAATGAAACCTAAGAACAGCCAAAATTGCTAAATTTGATAATTTGTTATTGGCATTGCACTACAGTGGATGTGGCCAACATGTTTTGTTTATCCACATGTAGCCAGACTGTCCAGTAATTATAAACTTCTGGAAACTGGTTCACTAACTAGGCAGTAAATCCATTACAATGGATAATATTTCTTTTTTTGTTCTATTAAAGTAATGGGACTGTACTGCATAAGGCTTTATTAATTACGATACTGCCAGCTGCTTAGACAGAAAATGTCAGATACTGGACAAATCTGAAATGTTTGACCAGAGAAGTATGGCTATCCCATGTTTAGAATATGAATATATCACTCTATAAAAAACGAACTAACAAACTAGTAGAGAAAAATGAGACAGAATTATGGACAAATGTTTTATCTTCATTGCTCATGCAAATGAACGTTCCCAACTCCAACAGACACCTCTTGAACAACTAACATAGTGGAAGGATTTCTGAACAATATGATTCCTTAATAGCAACAATGGACGTTGTTCCTTGCTCAGCTACAGAACTGAGCATGTCATCATCAAGTGCTCATATACAATTATCTAGGACTTTTGTGCATTTAATATTGAGAGCATTGCACAAAATTGCCTGTTGTGCTGTAGTTCAGTTTATTTACTGTTGTACAATTGCCACAACAATAAAACAATAAGAAGTCCTGCAACTGTCTTTTATATTGATTAATATTTTGGTCTCTGTTTGTTAAACAGAGCAGAACATTTCTCCCTTCCCCCCGTCAGGAGGCAAGATATATATACAATACACACACACACACACACACACACAGAGGAAAGCACTTTATGCATCTGTCAAGGCAGGTTCTCTGACTCATGAAAGTTTTATGCCACAATAAATGCATTATTTATTTATTTAGAATACTTATACTCTGCTCTTCAACCACAAAGATTCCCAAAGCAGCTTACAATTAGTTAGCCTGACCTCAGGATAACAATCTAAGTAAAAGTAAAACCTAAGTAAAATCTAAGTAAAACAGGACATACAAGAAAAAGGGGATGGTTGGGTGAAAATTAAGTCCAGTAGTTCTGCTGCTTTCCTTCCCCCACCCCCACCCCGAGCCCACAGTAATGGCAACTGAACATAGGCCATTTCTGCCCTACACTGTTTTAGTGCTGCTGTTTCAACATCCTATGGAATCCTATGGAATGCAGTTGAGGGAGGGGCATTTAGAATTCTCATCCAGAGAGCTCTTTGGCCTCAGCAAACTACAAACCCCAGAATTCCACAAGACGTTGAAAGTAGAACAACAGCACTATAACAGTATAGGGTGGAAATGGCCATAGAGAAAAGGACTCAACAACCATTGAGGCACAGGCATGATCGAGCTTTGTCTGGCTGCTCTTCTTTCCCCCAGAGGCCACAGCAATGGCAGTTGAATGGAAGCAGAGGAAGGGCTCTCAACAGCTGCTGGGGCACAGGTGCAATGGGGTTACTCCTTGAGCAGGGTGCTACAGGACTCAGCACCATACATCCGTGTACACATATCATATGTAGTTCATGATGACCTCATACATTCTCCCCTATCATTCTAACTCCTGATTCTAACATTTTAATTAGGAGATATATAAATGCCTAATACAACACATTTCAAAGATATGAAAATAGATCAGGAGGGGGGAATCTGTGGACACTAGGGCTAATCTGATCCAAGAAGGCTCCCCATCTGGCCCCAAAACCCTGCCCCTTGCTTCTGGAGGATGTCCAGTGCGGAGCGTGAATGATATACACAGGTACTGACAGTTACTTCTAATTAGGGGTCAAAGATAAGAATGGAAATGACAACACACAAGTCTTGCCTGTTCAGTGGGGAATATTAGTATCATACAAGGGAGGCATGTGGAAGCCAAAACCACACCAAAACAGAAAGCTTCTATAGCAGGCTGCTCAATCAAGAGGTTTGTGTCACAACCAACTGCACAATTCCCCTTTCCAGGGAAAACCCAAGCAAAGAAATCTGGCTCCTGGGGACTAAATGACATCAAGGCTGTGGCCACTGTTTTCTTACATCTGGCCCAGAAAGAACTTGTTGGGTGGGTCATTTGGCTTCCCACCCTAATAAACTTTCTCCTTCTGCAATAGACCATGGATTCTCAAGTGATGCATTTTAATAGGCACTGGGATGGCACCAGAAGGCTTAAGTCTGGCTAGAAATTACCTACTTCTCTCTCCCCATTTACTGAGGAATGATAGCTCAGCAGTTTTGAGCCAGTCTGTGTTAGAACTGGATCTGGGGGCAGAGAGATAATTTTGCTGTTTGCAGAAAGTCCTGTGGCTTTCCTAGTTTTCCCAGACATCTGATGCTGAGCAAGAGTCTATCAGTATGTTAATGCTGCGAACATTCATCTTATGCTCAACCTGTGCCTAGGTGTGTAAATAAACTTTACATCAATTAAGCCTCCTGTGACTTCCTTCCAAGGAAACTGAAACCTAGGTAAGCAGGATGGGAGGTTAGTGCATGTACATAAGTAACATCAGTGGCCTACATCCAACTGCTAATCCCAACTATAGTAAATCCATTGAATCAGTAAGATTTACAAAAATGCTGATTTACTATTCAGCAGTTGACTTGACGGATATACTCTAGCTCGGATTAACAATTAGATTTAGGTTCAAGATTTTATTACCAGCTATATGGACTGAATCAACTAACTGTTTGATCTAGAAAATTATGTTAGCATACAATTGTCAATCTACTTGCAGAGACCTGATTCCAACCAAGAAAAAAAGTACACAAGAAAAGCAATCTTGTGAAAGAAAATGATTTTTCCTGGATGATGGAAAGAGCTTTTACCAGGTATTGCAACCAATTGTCTGAAATAATGAGATGCTTTCTAGGAAGAGTACATTCTAAGTAGAATAGCTCCAGCTAACTAATCAAGATTTGGGTTTATGATAACAAAGGAATGCTGGTAACAGAGACTTAGATCTCTTTCACATGAAACAATGATAGCACTTTGATATCACTTTAACTGCCATGGCTACATCCAAAGGAATCCTGAGATTTGTAACTTGGTCAGGCACTGGAAGTCTCAGGCAGAGAATTCTAAACACTTCACAAAACTACAAATCTCAGGATTACACAGGATGCAGCCATGGCAGTTAAAATGGTGTCAAAGTGCTATTATTGTTTTGTATGAACCCCTCTTCATTTGCAAACCTGTCCAAAAAAGGCAGAGGCATCACAACAAAACTCTTCTCCCAAATTATGATTGCTTAATTATTATTGCCAGTTGTGTCACTAGCTCAGGAGGCAGAGACCTTTGTTTTTCTAAAAAATCAATAAACACAGCTGTAGGCTAACAGAACTTAAATCCATCTGACACCTTTGACATGCCTTCAAGAAACAAAAAAGCCACATCCTGTGCTTCAAAACCTCATGTGTTCTGTGTTTATATGCATAGAATATATGCAGCTCTAGTTATCAGCCCATTTATTTAGCTCTAAACATAGTCCAAAAGATTATGAATGTTCAGGGAACCTCATTTAATTCACCATCAGATCTTTATTTTAAACATATTGAACACATAGGTTGGTGTGGGTTTTCCAGGCTTTGAGGCTGTGTTCTATTAGTATTTTCTCCTGACGTTTCACCTGCATCTGTGGCTGGTATCTTCAGAGGATCTTGTGGCATGGAAGTGAAACAGAGTAGATATACTTGTGTAGTCCCCAGGTGGGAGGGAGCAATTTGCATGTGTTACAGTTGGCCTGTGTGAGCCCAAATCAAAATGTTCAAATTTATTTTCAGTGGAAGAGATTTAAACATATACCTCTCATCAAATTAAAACTCTATGTCCTCATGGGATCCATGAAATGTTATTCAGAATTTTATGGATACAAAGTGAAGTCAGAGAGCAATTGAATGCAGAAATTACTGAAAGTGATAATCACTTTACTAGCACTGGCTAGTAATATGTCTTGTTAACATGTCCTGTTAAGGCCACATACATTCAAAATGAAAGCACAGTCCTGTATGCCCTTAAGTTGTCACACTACTCTAGGAAATTTGGTATGATCGCTTGAGAAGATATGGATCCAAGTAAAGTAATGTCTGAATATCAAATATTTTGGTTATGTAAGTGAGGCCTACATATTTGTTAAAATATTGAATACATGCATGGATAAGTAAAGGAGCACATTCAATACTATTAAAAGTAAAGTTCATTCAGATTATATTGAAGCTTGAAAGCAGGCTTCCTATTTTCTTTGTAGGTTCTTTTACACTTCTAAACAGTTCAGGGAAAACAGGTCTATAAATAGTGGCGTGAATGTTTCCTGTGAGACATTTTGGCTTTCATTAGGTAATCAGAACTCAGAGGTCTGAAATTAAGTAAAATCTACTTCTTCCCATTTTGGCTGGAAGCGTTTATAAAAATAATTTGGACATTTTCCTTGTCTCATTTGAAATGTGCTATCCTTAACTTGTGTGAAATAAGTTGATTTTGAAAACTATGTCCCCTCTATGCTTCTGGAATTAGACGGTTCTAGAGGTTTCCATGGGGATGACAGATGAGCCTCTTAGGCTCATGAGACTTCTGACAAATGTGGAATATGTACTCTGGAACATTAAAAAAAGTAATTCAGATAAACCTATATTAATTAAGCAGCATCAAAGAGGTGTAAATGTGAGCAAAGAATGGATAAATGTAAATTATTATCAAAAATAAACAAGAGGAGAAGAACAAAAGAGAAAAAGAGGGAGAAATGAGTTTAGCTGAAATGAAAGGAAACCTTTTGGTCACTGAAGTACAGGTAAGAAAAGCTGAACTAATTTCTCTCCAAAGTTTAATTTTTTAAAAAACTGTTTACTCTCCTACATACTGTCATATCATATTTTGCTTCATTTTTTTTAAAAAAAATCATGTTCCAGTAGTTGTGCTAGTATTTTGAGAGTTGTAGTCCAAAAATAGTAGATTAGCTGAAATCAAGCAGAAATGGGATAGAGAATGTAGGGTTCTGGTTGTGATTGAATCACATGAATATGTCTGTTCAAACCTCCCTGACCATTTATTTGATGTGTATGGCATGTGAGTTCAAAATAAAACTTAATAAAATTATGTCCATGTGGTATCATACTCCAGTAAGAATATCTAGCATGTTACTTGCTAGTTATAGATTTGTTTTGGCCACTATTTGTGTTAGCCATCAATTTTGATGGAGGGAAATATTTGGCCAGATATGGTAGCATTGAAGCTGGCCTCGGAAGCATTGGAGGGATGTGCTTAGCAATCCCAGTTTTGAGTTACAGTTAAATCCTTATATAGTGGTTTTGTGACCTATGAAAAAAACTGATTCCTGTAAATGTATGATTAACTCTCATATGTGCTTGGTGCACAAATTTTATTGGCAGAATCATGGCAAGTCCCATTGTGACAGGTCCTTACTTCTCCCAGATTGGTGTGGCTATTCCTAATCTGATAAGGCGTCTTGTCTTTTCCACACAGCTCTGCCTCCTCCATTATAGCACCACCTTTGTATAAATGGGTGAGGGTTTTCAATATTTATTTAGACCCACTTAATAATTTTATGGTAGAGTGTTTTCTGCGTTACTTTATAATACTGTATACAATTCAACCTAGTCAATGTTTACAGAAATTAACTGAGACATTCATTAAGATAACAATAAGAATAAGAATAAGGTATTAGAGTTTATATGCAGGATGAGGTTGATATATTTCCTCAGTGTACTTTTAGACAACCTAAACTTAACTCTCTACTCAGAAACACTTCAATTATATTTTAGATTTTCATATCTAATATATAAAAGTCAAAGTTTGTCTGTTTGTCTGTGTGAGGTGAAGACCCTCATATGATTGGCTGCCTGAGAAGATTCTATGGAATCTTGGCTGGTTGCTATGGAGATGAGGCCTAGGAGCAAGGAAGAGGCCAGTGTATTTCCCTCAGGAACCCAACCTCTGTATGTTAATAACTCTGAATACAAATTGGGTTTGGAAATATGGGTAAAAGTTACAGGTACTGGACAAGACAGTTTGGGGAATTACAGATACAGGATCTCAAATCTTTCTAACAAGTATTACCTATGAGAAAATAAAATCCTGGGCAATGACAGGTAAATATGCTAGTAAGTCATAAATATCATATAAGAGCTCTTTGGCTAAACTGCCCCCAAAGGTTCAACTCCCAATCCAGGTCATACTCTCTAACCAGATTCTACTAAGTTTCAACTATTCTTCTGCCTCTCACTAGGCTTCCACTGAGAATTAAACCTCCCAACACAGACACGCTCTCTGGCTGACTGAGAGCCTCTATTCTCTTGCTTCTTGCTAGGGTCTTACTAGAGGAATGAATATCCAGAGGCACTTGGCTTTATACAACTTCTTCTCTCAGCCACAAGCCTCTCCCACACATTGGGCTAGGTTGCTCTCCTGAGGTGCTATTCTGGTTGCATAGCAACCTTCCTCCAGATTGCACTGGGACTTCACATAGTCATACCCTGGAACTTCATCATACCATAAATAATGTCAATGGAACAATGTAAAAAAAATAATATGTGGTCTTATATTCATGAGCCAGCATGGTGTAGTGGTTTGAGCATTGGACTATGACCGTCATAGGCCAGGAGTCAGCTTCTCCAGGTGAATAGCAGCAGCCTCGGAGGAGGACAAAGAGAGGCAAACACACCAGGAGTTAATCAGGCTGGGATAAGAGCCAGCTGGCTCCAGCCTTTGTAAAGAAGGTGGAGGGTAGTAGCTTGATGCCAGAAACAACATGTGTTTGCTGGCCCTTGAGTTTATGTGTGCTATGCATTCCTTGCTTGCCGTCTGCCTGCCTTCTCTGACCTTTAGACTGTATGACCTTGCTGCCCCCTGAATTCTTGACCTTTGGACTGACACTGGACTTTGCTTCTGCTTCACTCTGACCAGGCAAGCTTTGTTGGACTGCTAAGCTGTATGTGTTTACCTGCTGAATATCTTGGCACGCCGTTGCTTGACAATGGATGGCCAGCGCCTACAACAATGACTCTGGAGACTAGGGTTCAATTCCCACTCAGTTATGGAAACCCACTGGCTGACCTTGCACACATCACACACACTGAGCCCCAAAAAGCCCCATGATAGGTTCACTTTATGGTTACCATAAATCAGAAACGACTTGAAAGCACATAACAACAACATGATCAAAATCTTAAGTTATACATTTTAGTGCAATGGACAAATTAATCAGCTGAATTTTAAAAGTGGGTTTCATTTATTAAACTATTGAAGATGACAGTGAACTGATAAACCTCTAACACTGCATTTGTGCTTCAATGGCATTAGTTCTTGTGTTTGCTTTCTCATACTTGAAATATGACAGTACCATTTGTGCTTCTCTGTTTGATCTGTGCCCTGCTCTATGATTGGGTTATTATTATTATTTTTAAATGGAAGCTGTACATGCAAAATTATGAATGAGGCTGTTATGGAGCCACCCCACTATCCACCCAGATCAGGACAATAAATACACACCCTGACAGTTCCACTATTTTTTCTATGCTTCTTCCTATGAGCCAACACTTGCCTGATTCTGCTTTGGTATATTACTCTTTAAGCTTTTGTATATTTCTTCTTTAAACTTGTCCTGAACCCCTTGTTTTCTTTGGGTATTAATCCTTAATATGATTACATCAAAATTGCACTACTGTGCTATTCCAATTAAATGAAAATTAATATAATGTTTAAAAAGGGGCAGACAACAGAGAACAAATATATAGTGGTTATCTTGGGAAATCCAGTGTCTTCCCAGCCCAACAACTGAAAATAGTCTGCAGTCTCTCTACTGGAAATCTTTGGGAATCCCCAAGGGAGAACCAATGAAACCCTATCCATACCATACCCACTATATTCCCATTATTGCAATGAACCAAATGTGACATTCACACGCAAAATGGTTACTAAATCATAGTGAGATGGGAGCTCATTAACAGGCAATTTCAAGTGGGAAAAATTGATTTCCCAGGAGTCAACAGTGGTACAGCATTTGGCGAGCTGTAGAATCGTGAGATAAGCTCCAGGCAAATTTGGCACTAAGACAATGCAATGGAGTCATATGACAAGACCCCAGATGTATTATGTAGCATACAAATTGTAAAAGTTTAAGTTTCTCTTTAACATATTAATTTAAAAAAGCAACAAATAGTAATTAAGTTAATTTTGACCAATTTAACCTTGATTTCAGTGTTGTCATTGTTGTATGCCTTCTAAGTTGTTTCTAACCTATGGAGACCCCAAGGTGAACCTATCATGGGATTTTCTTGGCAGGATTTGTTCAGAGGGGGTTTGCCTTTGCCTTTCTCTGAGGCTGAGAGAGTGTGACTTCCTCAGGGTCATCCAGTGGGTTTCCATCGCTGTGAGACTAAACAGAATTAAGGCTGGATTCAAACTTGTGTTTTTTACATGTGAATATTTAACACTAAAAGATTCCAATACAGAAATATTTTCAGCAGGTTACAATGTAGTTAATAGTTCTCAGGGAAAAGAATAATAAAAATAATGGCTTGTTGGATACATAGTAGCAAGGGAGCTGAAAATGAGGAAAATACAGTACAAGAGTTTTTTGGGAGGGGGGGTCAAAGTCTGAAATCCACAGCAAAACTTTTGTTGTTAACTGGCATCAAGTCCGCTTCAATTCATGGAGACTTTTAAAACAAAATTTAGAGACTGGCAAATCATTAGTTCTTCTTAAATATCCAAGGATTGAAATTAACCACATCTTTTCACACTTGTTCCTAAACATTCAACAGCTCGGCCATCATTTTTTCTAATATATGTAATAATAACAGAAATCCTCTTCATCAACAAAGTTTTGTAGGATTCTCCTAAAAGTGCTTAAATATCCTCTCCTCTGACCCTAGACTTAGGAACAGGCCATTATTTCATTTGTTTAAGTACTGGCAAATGGCCTTTCTATGCAGAAAGCATACAGATGGAGGGACAAACTTATTTGAAAAGTTAGAGCACCCGACTGTACTTCCCTTTGCGGGACAGATCCCCGGACTGCGGTCCCATCACCTTCTTCCACGGTGCGGGGAAAAGCAAAAACCCAAGCCATTTCCGCACTAGCCTGTTATAGCGCAATGATTCCCCCTTCAACCTCCTCTGGGATCCTGGGGTTTGCAGTTTCGGGAGGGGCCGGCTGCAAACCCCAGGATTCCAGAGGAGGTTGAAAGGGGAACCATCGCGCTATAACAGGCTAGTGCGGAAATGGCCCCAGTCCTGTAAAGACGCTGGCTAATTAATTCGTGGCTGACCGCAACTCCGGTTTCTAGCATCAAAGCACGAAGGAGGGCCCGCCTGGGATTTTCTCGGTGCGTTTTCCATTTCGGAAAGCTGCGCTATCCACGAAGGGGCGACCCCTCGCCCCTCGGCATATATTTTTGGGGAAGACTCCGGAGGCGTTGGCTGGAAGGAGCCGCCAAGGGCCAAAACCAGCGACCGGAGGCGGGCTGCACTCGCCTGCCTCCCAGCCTCTTCTTCTCTATTTCCAGCGCTGCGCCCCTCGATCCCATTCCCTATTATAGCAGCGCTTCCGGCGGCGTGCAGCATTCTGACATCATCCCCCGCACCCCGGTGACGTCAGCGCCGGGAGCAGTGTGTGACGCCAGTGCGTAGGGGAACGCGGTGACGTCTCCTATTTAAAGGTCCCCGAGCGGAGGATGGAGACGGATTTCGGCCGGTGCTCCCGCTGCGTGGGGAGCGGTGTCGCGGCTGGGGAATAAACGGAGGGCGACCGCGCCGCGCAGCCCCGCAGGGAAAGCCGGGCCTGACTCAAGCGGGGGACCCGGGGCCCAGCTGGGGCGGTTCTCGCGGCGCGGCAGCCTTGGCACCCGGTCCCCACTCCCTCCTCCTCCTCCTCTCCGCGCAACACGCTTTCCCTCCTCCGCCGTTATCTTTTTGGCGGAGCGGCGGTGGCTGCGCGCGCGGTGGGAGGGACGAGGATAGGAAGCGAGAGCGGGGCGCCGCCGCTGCCGCCCCTCCTCCTCCTCCTCCTCCTCTTCTTCCCTCCCTCCCTCCCTCCGCTCCTCCTGCGCTCTCCGGCCCCAGCTGGAGCGGGAGCAGGTGCGCTTCCCTCAGCAGTGCGCTGCCTGCGCGGGAAAGTGGCGGCGGGAGAGGAAGAGCGAGCGAGCGAGCGAGCGAGGGAGGGAGTGACGGGTTGGCTGCCTGAGGCAGAGGCGTGTGCGCGGGTGGCGGCCAGGAAAGAGGTGTGAGGAGGAGGAGGAGGAGGATGTGAGCGGGCAGCGCGGAGGGGCTTTCGCAAGAGAGAAAAGCGGGCTCCGCAGCCGAGCGCGGATTGACCCGGGGCTGGGGGAGCCCTGCGCCTGCCCGGGGACGGTGTCCGAGGTGCTGTCGGGGCAAGGCGCCGCCTCCCCGGCCTTCCTCCCGCCCTCCTCCCTCCCGCCGTCTCCGCAGCGGCGGCAGCCCGCGCTCCGTGGCCCCGCTCCTGCTGCTGCTGCAGAGAGCGGAGAGAGGGGCTCTCTTGCTGCTGCTGCTGCCGCCGCCACGGCCACTCCTCCTCCTCCTCCCCGCCTCCCATTGCCGCTGCTGCTGCGAATGATTGATTTCCCTGCCCGGGCCGAGCAGATGGAGGAATCGCTCCCACTGCAGGAACAGGCGTGAAGGCAGGGGACTTGCCAATCCTCGCCGGGAGAAAGAGCGGCGCAGCCTCCCCCGCCCCCCGCGTTGCCTCTCTTCTCCCGCCCGCCCTCTCCCCTCGCAGCCCTCCATCCTCCCGTCCTGGCGTAGGGGATGCGCGGCCGGTGCCCTGCCTCAGCTGCCGGTCCACGGGAGCCCGATGTCCGCGCCGGCGAAAGGGCTTCCTCCTCTGCCGCCGCCGCCGCCGCCTGCTGCTGCTGCCGCCGCCGCCGTTGCTGCTGCCTGGGAAAATGAAGCGACACCCCCCATCCTGCTGCCGCTGCTGCTGCCGCCGGCGGGGGTGTTAGGAGAAGGAAGGGCGGCGCGCGGCGCTGCGCACTCTGCAAGCCCCCCAATCCCGCTCTGCACCTGAGGACGGGCGGGCGGACGGCGGCTCGGGGCTCTCGCCGCTCCGGGGCATTTGCATTGCCTGCCGGAGGCGAAAGCGCGGCCGAGGGTGGGCTCATCCTCCCTGCTCGAGGCCGGCGGGTGCCTCTCCTTCTCCCTGCAGAAGGAGGCTCGGCTTGGTGCTGCTGTTCTACCTCTTCCTCGTCCGCCTCCTCCTGGCGGGGAGCTGGAGCTGCCCGGACCCCGTGGTGCAGGGGGTGCGGAGAAGACAGGGGCCGGGAGGCTATGGGGAAGAGGAGTCCGCTCGGACTGGCTCGCTAGGCAGAGACTCTCCTCCTCCTCCTCCTCCTCCTCCTAAGGGGTGTAATTTTTTTCCTGGCTGCGCTCCCACATGCCTGGTAGACTCTAGCGTTTAAAATCCTGCCGAGGAAGGCGCTTAGGGCCACCTGGATTTCGTGGAAACACCTGGGATATACAACGGCGGAAGGCAGAAGATTCAGACGGGAGAGGAGTGTCAGCCTTGCTCACTGGCCCCCGGGCGTTGCGAAAGGCGAGAAGAATCCTATTAGGGATTTGTCAACCAAACAACTCATAACTGCACGTCTCATTGGTCATCATGGGGTAAGGATTTCTTACTGGATCGGGGAGTTGAAAAGGGCGAAGTCTGTGCCTGGCGTGTTCCGTGGCCTCGGAATGCTTGTCTTTAAAAGGCAGGCCGAATCGGTCCTCAGCACCCATAAGAGAACATTGTGGCTGGTGAATATCCAGTAATCTCTAGCTTAACTTCAGAATATGGTCATTTCATGGTCAGGTAAATGTCTTGCTAGGTCAGCAGCACTAAGAAATGTGATAAGAGGGATGAATCCAATCGCCCATTGAGGTTTGGGCACGGGTAACATTAAACACTACTGGAGAGTTTGAACCACAAAGCCCGGAACATTTGTTGCTTTCCTTTTGGCAGCTAGGAATGCCTAACATGCCTTTGATTAGTGAGCCTGTTTTCTGTTGATGCTATAGTCCAAAGGGGTATACGGGTTCTCCTTTATGCCAGCACATACACACTGTAACATGTCCACTGTAGCCAACATTTTTTAAAATTGCTGCTCCTTTTTAGGCTGCTCTCAAAAGTGAGGGAAGTGGATCCTTAACCAGTTTATAGGCTTGACGAATAGCTATTCTAAAGCACTTACTAAGCTGTGGTTCATGGGTGGCAAATGGTAAAGCTAGATGGCATTTCTGAAAAAACTCCAAACACTTTTTGGTGTTTTATGAAACTGGAATGTAGAAGCTTCACGGTTTAGAATGTGTGTGCTTTTAAAAATGGTGAGTGAGGTAGAGATTCCTTTCTGCATTAAGATTGTACATAACTGATCACATTTTTGTGAAAAAAATATTATCCTTAACTAAAAGAAAGGAAGATTTAACATTTTCCTGATTCCTAGGAGAGTTTTTTGTGATTTTCTCATCCTTAACTAATTGTTCTGGAACAACACTTCAAGGAACCAGTGGAAGATAGAAACCCTGTGCTCTGTTGTCAAGTTCTGTCATCTCAAATATCACTGGTAATATCCTTGTTTTTGTCTTCAGATGAGCATCTGAGGAAACCATGCAACATTTTGGAGTAGGGGAATTTGACTCAGAGTCCCTGGTTATTGGCTTATGCTGTTTGGCCAAGTATACATAATGAACCTGAAAAGCCCAGGTACATATTCAGAGATGATAAACCCAACCAAAGCAGTCATTCTGCATGGAATAGTTTTTGTACAGGTCTCAATAGTAAAATATACAACTGTCTGATGCAGTTGTACTCGTGTGAATTATCAGGAATTGCACTTACTTTCAAGTCCCCACACATAAGGCAGGCCTTAGTAGGTGCCAGAGACATTAGTTGGGCTGATGGGTGTTGCTTCCTTAGGTTCAAACTGTGCAGGGTTGAGTTGTGCAGTCTGTTTCACCATAGCTAACCAAAAGCATTTAAGAGTTGACAAGGAAAGAGTTGTTTTTCAGCTTAAAATATGTTTTCCCAAGCTTCTCACTCCACATGGACAGAAGAAGATACAGGACTACCCTATCTCATAGGTAGAAAAGGAGATTAGGAAGGGTGATTTTTACCTGAAAAGCAGTAGAAAGGGCTAAATAGCCATTTTGAACCTAGATGCAGTCTGTCTCAAGGTGCTTTTGAGTTTTTTAACCAGATAAAAGAATTGTGGAACTCATTGTAACATGAAAGTTTGAGTTTTAGCAGGCCTTGATTGTATGGTAATGTACCAGCTTCCCAGTCCTGTGAAACCAGAGGGTGTATGTTTATGATAATTTCACTGGAACAACTTCTTTCTTTTTACAGAATTTTGTGGATTTTGACTTTACATTGTTTATCTGGACTTGTACTTTGCCACCTGCTTTACATTGCTTCAGTTTTTGAAAATTGGTTTTCTGGCCTTGAAGTAGCTAAGTGTCTCAGATTGAGGGGCCTAAATATACTTTGCCCTAGGCCTGATGATCTCACTGTTTCTCTGAGCTGCTTCACATAACATTTTTGTTAATCTGTTTGCATAATTCATAGAAATATGTTCCACTGATTTCAGTGAAACATGTTTATAACATGGATGTGCATAATATTGATATATAAGGCTATAGAAAATCTGTGGAATAAGAAAACCTTGATTAAATTTTCCCTTTATCAAAAGGCTTTGAGGCTTTTCATTTGACACCTCTGAAAAAGTTAGCGTGATCTGGAGATTAAAGTCACATTACTGGATTCTGCAACAACTGCCATCACAATGACAGCTGGTAGTCCTGGGTGAAGGTGGTTTCAGTTTTCTTCAGAGAATTTGCTGAATGTAATGCTGCTTTGCACTGGAAAAGTATATACAGGGAATGACCGTTACAGCAGTCATTTTGAAGTACGAGCAAAGTTACACATTTATGAAAAGAGTTGCCATTCTTGGCATAACTCTTACTCAAAATCCCATGCCAAGGGTTGTGATTAAATCAGTATGCTTTCTTATTTCTGTTTGTAAAAACCAATAGAAACGATATCATATGACTATATGATCAGCATGGTTGAACTTTACTCATTTATTGTCAGGTGTGGAAAGAAAGCAGATACCCGGGAGTGTGAAAAAATGCAGAAGTATGATTCATGTAGATATTCTTTGTTAAATCATTAGTCTTGTAAAGAAAACCACCAGCATCTCATGCTGCTCTGAAGTCTTGCTTAACTTAGATGTGCATTGAGTTCTCTGAAACTATCACTGGTAAATTTATAGTTCAAGACTTTCCAGATGTGTATGTATAAATATTTTATGGTTAAGTTATTTGTACAAGTGCTAAAGTAATTCCTTAATTACTATAGACTAGAAAGGGTAAGTATAGCCCTAGTACCACATATGACCTGCAGGTCTGTTTTTTCTGCCCCCGAATTCCTCAGACCACCTTTTCTGGGGAAGAAAGGTTAATTGCATCTCATGGAATCCTCCAGAAGCAGCAATTCATCCTTTAAATAGGACCTACTGTGAGAACCAGTGTGATGTTGTGATTTGAGGATTGGACTATGACCCTGGAGACTAGAGTTTGATTCCCCACTTGGCCATGGAAACCCACTGGTGACCTTCAGTGCATCATGCACTCTCAGCTCCCATAAAACCCTGTGAAAGGTTCACCTGAGGATCTCTGTAAGTTGGAAACAACTTCAGGACCCACAACAACAAACCACCATTGTAGCCTAAATACCATAAGGGGATCAGATCCTGGCTGATCCTGGAAGCTAAGCAGAGTTAGCCCTAGTTGTTGGATAGGAAACTGCCAATGAATGCCATGTACTGTAGGCTACATTTCAGAGGAAGGAAATGGCAAAACCACCTCTGGGTATTCCTTGTTTAAGAAAGCTCTATGAAATTCATAATGTTGCCTTGAAATGACAGATGACTTGAGGGCACATACATGCACCACCGTCACTATGCAGTTTGACACACACACACAAAATTCAAAATAAGAAGTGAATTTTAACTGTTCATGGTTTTATTTTTCTGGTTTTCATTTTTCAAAAGCCATATGGCTTCTAGAGAGTCCCAGGGACAGAAACTTGCCTGTCTGTGCTGTAGACATACAGGTGTCTGTCAGGTTGCCAGCCACTTGCCATTTTGCAGAACGCTCCATTCCATTCATAGTAACTCATATGTGTAAATTAATGTGATTTGACATTGATGAACTGTGGATATGACACAGTGGCTGCCTATTGGTTCCCAAATTTGGTTCCCACATCTTCAGACCACAAAGAGCTTGTTCAAGACATTTTGCTGTGGGAGGCAGAATAGCAAATGGGACCCAAAGTCAAGGTGCATAGTATCTAAGGGTGGCTAAGTTGTGTTTGCCACACAACGTAGAATATTTAAGTGCTCTTCCTGGGCTGACCTCTCTCTCACCCCAAACCTTACAGCTATTTAAATGTAACAATACCTTTCTTATCTCCCAAAAAATATATTTGTTTTTGTTCAAGCTTTTGAAGAGAGATAAATTAATTTCATTGATTGGTCAAGTGAGCTCTCATCTTCAAGACTCAAGCTTTCCTATAATCCCACACATGTTGAAATAAGTATTTACTTCTGCACTTCATTTCTGCTTCCCTTTTTGTCACTTGGGAACAGAATGTTGTAGCACCTTAAACACTTAACATTAAATCCAGAGTTTCCCTTACCTGGCATAAACCAATTAGCCTAATTCCGTCAGCTAGTTCTAATAGAATCAAACCATTGACTCAGTAGGATTTACATTTGTGTTGACTTTTCATTTAGCAATTAATAGGTCTGACTAGTTAAGTCTAGCAGTTGGGTTGGCAGTTGAACTAACTTGTGGCTAACAAGTTCTGTCCATTTTGTTGGTGTACTGTAGGTAGGATTAATAAGAGCTAGTATGGTATAATAGTTTGGATTTTGGAGTAGGACTCTGGAGACCAGACTTTGGATCTCCGCTTAACCATGGAAACCCACCAGGTGCCCTTGGACAAGTCACATTCTCTAAGCCTCAGAGGAAGGCCATGGCAAACCCCTCTGAACAAATCTTGCCAAGAAAACCACATGATAGGAGTTTTCACCGTAGGGTCTCCATTAAGTCAGAAGCCACTTGAAGGCACACAGCAACAACGGGTTAGGGTTAATGTTTCATTTAGCTCTTGATACCTTTATTTGGGGTGTATACTTCCATGAACTTGCTTTATTGCATGCTTTGGATTCCATCTATTTTTTACGGATACTTGAGAGGAATTTTTAAGAGTCTTCTGGTATTGGTACTATTGAAAGGAGGAAGAGGAGAATCCGGAAGAATGTTCTGTTATAACTGAGTATTACTGGAGAGTATTACTGTTATTATTGTTTGTTTCACTGCTCTTAGCCAGAAGAGTTACAATGACCTCAATGAGTCAGCAGCTGACATGTGCCCTCTAGAGATCTTTCATAGACCATGTGTGTATAACAAGCTAATACAAATGGAAGCATATATATATGCAAACGTGTTGTGTTTTAAGTTTTGGCTGAGCTTTTCATGGCACCTGGCTTGATTCCCATCAGTCATTGGGTTTCTCTAATTTTGACTCAGGTACACATGATATCCAGCTGCTACTGACATAGCAGTTGGCTAACATTTCATGTTTGTAAAGGGTAGATCGATCAAAGCTTTGAAAGAACACTATCAGAGTAGTCAGACTAGATGTAATATGTTTTTAAAGCACGAGAAGCTCCGCAGCAGCATGGAAAGGGGGAGACTTGTAGCTTGAGTTAAGACTATGTACTTTAAAACTATGTAGTTTGCTAAGCCCTTTATGTATTTTCCTTTCATGCAGTACTGTTTACCCCAAGCACTGTTCTCTTCTGCTGAACATCAATTCCAGACATTACATATTTTGCTTGGGGTACAGGTCTAAAGGCACCAAATTCCATCTGATCTTGGAAGCCAGGCAAGGTCAGCTCTCGTTAGTGCTCGGATGGGAGACTGACAATGATTATCAGGTGCTGTAGGCTATATTTCAGAGGAAGGAACTGGCAAAACTACCTCTGAGTATTCTTTGCCTAAAAAAGTCCTATGAAATTCATGGGATTGCCATAAGTCAGCAGACAGTTTGAAGTCACATACGCACACTTATGGGTTTGGTAGCCATAGATACTTCTTTTCCATTTTAGTGGTGCTCCCTGTCCACCTCTTTTCTGTGCAGTTGGGGCAATTCTATGTTTGAATGTGAGGAAGTACCACCATCACATCTAGTCTGACCCTTTCCTACAATGCCAAGAGAGTGGCTTATCCGCAATATATTTGTGACACTGTTGTGCTGCATCTCTCTTCTTGTACACTCAGTTAATTGATGTGACAAATAACTGTTTAAACAATGATTTATTAACATAATCCCAGGCTATTAGTTCATTTACTTGGTAATAAGTAACTTAGAAATATTTCCATGAACATCTGTTTAGGTTTACAGATGTATCACCAAATAAGGCAATTATATATTGCCTTATGAAGACCAAAGAGTATTGATGAGGAGAAGCAAGGCAAAATACTACCAGCAACTTTACATTTTCTGTTAAACCCAATAATTACAATTAAACATTGAGACTTGCACAAAAATGGGCCAGAGTTCTCTTTAAAAGTACACTAGACTACTGTTTTGCAACAAAGTTTGATGTCTTACATCTTTCTGTCTTCTGTCAAATACTCTTTGGGTGTTATGTCAGTACCTATCCTTAAACTATCTGAAACTAGCTGGCAACCCTTCATTGCAGAGCTCCTTATAAATAGCACTCTCATTTATTTAAACCTCTTATTTCAAATATTATCATTTGATAATCTATTCCAGCAAGTTTGTTGTTAACATCCCTCATTGCCAATCATGCTGGTTGTCCTATCTTCATGCAACTCACAACATAAAATTTGGCAGAGAGAAGTTAACAGAAGGAGAGAGAGGGGTGGCAGGTAAGAGGAAGGAACATTAGGAACTGCAGTGACATCCTTGTAGAAATTGTAGTTGGGAATGGAAACAACAAATCAAGCAATGGTTTCATGAAACAGGTGGGTTCTGAGAAGAAGCACTGGTATGAAATTCTGGAGATTAGATGCAAGAAGTTGGTATAATGTAATGGTGAGTATTGGCACTAACTAGGAAAATCTGTGTTCAGATTACTGAGCCATAAATGTTATCTTAGCTAAGTCTTATTTCTCTCTCTATATATATTATAGCTAACAGACCTCACAGAGTTGCTATAAAGATAAATTGAGGTTACCTCCATGTACAGTACCCTAAGATCATTGGAGGAAGGGCAAGGTATAGCTTTATTGATAATAAGAAACAGTAAATGGATATTGCATACAGTTGTTAGAACAGAACAGCTTATGGCAGCTGAGAATGACAGGATAGATTGTTTGGCATGAACTCAGTTAAATCCCATGATTTTAAAATTAGAGTTCTTCTTTCATATGCTCCACTAGTAAACATGTCTGGTGAGAGAATAATTGCTTGATATGCATATTAAACAGTTAACATATTTACAATTAAATAGCCATTATATCACTCAGAAGGGAAAACTTTTAAACCTGAGTAAAATAAAATATTTAGATTAATTTGGGAAATAATATCATTTGTATAATGTTGTACAAAAAGGTAAGTAGAAAGTGATGCTTATAGAAGACATTGTATGTCATGTTTTTATTGCAGTGCACAATACTTTTGTTAGTACATATTGAGGAATATAGACCAGGATATTGTATAGCAGAACACGTGCCTAAGACTTTCTAAAATCAAGGACCTGATTAACCAGGTTCTTCCCTGAGGAAAGGAAATTTGGCAGAGAGTCATAAGTATTAATAACTAGCATATATACCCAGCATTGCCTAGGATTTTATTTTCTCATAGGTAATACTTGTTAGAAAGATTTGAGATCTGTCTCTCTAATTTTCCAAACTGTCTTGTCCTGTACCTGTAAATTTTTCCCATATTCCCCAATCCAATCTGTATTCAGAGTTATTAACATACAGAGGTTGGGTTCCTGAGGGAATACACTGCCCTCTTCCTTGCTGCTAGGCCATGTCTCCATAGCAGCCGGGCTATTCAAGACAGATACAATTGGCTGAAGCCCATGAACTCTCTGACTGAGAATTCTAAAGGCCTCTCTCTAAATTGCAAACCCCAGGATTCCATAGAATCTTCTTAGGCAGCCAATCATATGAGGTCTTTGCCTGCCTGACACAGGCAAACAACTTTGACTTTTATATATTAGATTAACAAACAAAGCCAAGCTTAGTCATTAGAAGGTATACGAATCTGATCTGGCGTAACATGGCCTTACTAAATTGTTCTGATGAAATAAACAAGATGAGGTATCTTGTCACTAGATGCTTGCTTCCAGTACCTATGTCGTTTGGTCAGGTTCTTGTTGTGTGTGTCAAACCCATAACGAATAATTTCTCCAACATCTACTCTATGCATTCAAAAGCAGATTTTTTTAAAACAAAGTGGCTGTCTTCACATGTAATTTTAAACCGGGATGTATGTCTTATTGTGAATGAGCTACATGTTTTTGCTTGTAGTATATTCACTTCTGTTTTGCTCATCACCTCATACAGGCAGGTAAAGTAACTAGAGTAGTATATTGTGATGTTCAAATCAGGGAGCCTCTGTTCATGGTTTTTGTAGTGTTGTGTGTGAATCAGCATCTCTGGCTTGTTACTCTACTAACAAATCATAATCATGAACCAAGAACAAACACTAGCATATTGCTATATTAATGTTACATTCCGAATCCAATGTTGCCTTCCATTTGTAACCTTCCCACTTTCCCCATAACTGCTTCTGTGTATTTTACCATAAGAAAAGTTTTTTAAGGAGAGGAAATAGAACGGCTGCTTTGCACAGTGCAGTGATAGCACTAGGAGCCCTATTGGCAGAAGCATCCATAATGTGTCAGTACAGGGACCATTTTGCTGGGTTGTCTCACCTTCGTGTGTCAGAGTTATGTAGCATAAGTCTAACTCACCAAATAGAGATGTGAAATCTCATTACCGTTTGCAAGATGACATTAGTTAGAGTGGATGTTTATTGAATTTGATGCTCTTCATTATGTACTATTGAAGGTGCCAAGAGGCATACTCACTTTGTAAAATATACTATACAAATACATCTCTGCAGAGGAAGTAATGTTAAAAGTGAAGAAAATTCTTGCAGCTGTTACAACATCATATGGAGACTGTAAGCCCATCTCTTGAAAAAATAAAAATAAAATGTTCTTCTTCTTGGGCCCAGAGTAGACTACCTTTATATCTAGCTTGTGCTGAAGCACAATCCAGCCACATGATTTAATTGGCAGATAAGAGCAATCACTTGGCACTTCAAGCTGGGTCAATTGCCAGGTCACCCCATGTCACTCCACTTGTGGTTCAAGATGTATTGAGTATCTTAGAGCCTGCTTTCCTGCATTATTTTTCTTTAGAGTGGCAAACACGGAAGATATAGGCTCAGTCTTGGGTTTAATGAATATAGGCCTTGCCTTGAAAGAAAGGTAAAGATTTTCTGTTTAATAGCATGATTGTGAAATTGACAAGCGCCTTGCATATATACTGTATAGAAACCACATGTGATTTGATCTTGGAGGCAGGTTTATGTAATCAGGTTTGCAGCTTGTTCACTTGACTAAGCAGGCATGATTAATGATTAAGTTTTTAATTTATCTTGTGGTGTAGAAATGGAAATAATGTTTTTGCCATGTCTCAACTTGCAACTGAAACTATAGATCTGCATCATCACATAAGATTTTTGGGTGTGGTAACAGGTAGAATTTGAAAGAATGTGCAGTGAAGTACAACTTCTTGTGATATACCCAACTGAACAGAACTCCTTATTTTCACCTTGCCAGTTCTGTCACGTGAACTGGCCCAATGTCAGATCATATTCTAGTTTTCATGGGGAATGTAGCCTTTAAACACAGTGGCGGATTCTTTCACAGTGTAGAAACTGTCAGAATTTACACACAGCTGTTAGGTTTCAGATGTTGTTTGAAAAAGCAGACTATATAGACATTGTGGATGGGTTATCTTGTCTGCCACAACATGTGTATGATGTATTGAAAATGCTGACATAGCAGAGATGTAATAAGCAGAGTTTGTCTTTTGGTTCGCACAATATCTTTCCCAAAATTTCCAGGAATTTGATGTTGAATAGTCAGGTTGGCAGGGAGCAACTGAACATTGTTAACGTAGGCTAAGCCTAAATGTGAATAAGTCTAATTTGACAGTCTTGAATTGGTACACAAAGGGTGTTGATGATTGAAACAATAACCTTAAACTTATCACAAAAGCACTCGGTTTGTGTGTCTGAAGAAATTAATCTCTGAAACATTCTCTTTTGTGTGGGAAGGGTGATACCAAAAGAGTAAAACCTGTTTTTTGGCACCTTAAAGGCGAACAAATGTGTTACAAGTTTTTGTTGGATGAGTTGCACCTGTGGAAGTCAGATATAGTTCAGAAAAACATAATAAATTGGTTAGCCCTTTAAGATGCACAACACTCATTGAGTTTGCTGAAGCAGAATGAAATAACTGCCACTTCTGAAATCAGAAGCAACATCTTGCAACAAATACCATATCAATATCAAAACTGGGCTTGGCATTAGCTTTAGTTTACTGCTTAGGCTAGTTGTTTTTTAACATAATGAAGATTTAGCTCTGACAGTGCTCTTTAGCGTAAAGTTGTCCCTTTGGAAGACACAGTTATAGCCCTATCCTGTTTTGTCAATTCTGATTGTAACTGTAATACTCAGAAGAGATCCAGTGTGGTTGAAAAGCTTTGAGTGTTGGACTCTGGAAAACAGAGTTCAAATCCCCACATAGTCATGGACAAGTCATGGTTTCTCAGCCTCAGAGGAAAGCAAAGACAAGCCACCTATGCAGAAATCTTGCAAGGAAATTGCTGTGATAATTTAGCCTTAGGGTTGTCAGAAGCTGGAAACAACGCACACAACAACAAATATTCAGAAACAACTGTGTAATGCTCATTTCTAAATATATACATAGACACATGTTTTCATGAGCCTTTAAATCAACTGCAGTGGAAACATTATCTGTAAGAGATGGTGACAACAGTTGAAACCAGTTTCATGAAAGTGGATTTTAACCATAAGAAAGGACCTATATGCTGCAGTAAATGTGAAGGACCTGGATTAGAATTCTAGCCTGACTCAAGATATACTTAAGTCTTGAGCAGAAATTTCAAAATGTCTCTGTGTCTTGAGAACATTGGATACCTGATTTTAGACTTTAGATAAGTAAAAGTTAGTAAAGACTGAAAATATACTATAAAAATATTATATAACAAGTGGAGGCAATGAGAATTTGCAATGAATTTGAATGCAGTACTAGGAGGTTTGGGCCATGGAAAAAGAACTTAGTAAGTTTTTAAGGAGCACTGACTGGATGAGTATGATTTAAGCTCTATACTTGAACTAATGAGGAGTGACTTTGGCTTAGTTTAGGGAAACAAGAGTAGGCCATTTGCTTGCCCTGAGTTCTGGACATTCTTGCACAAATCCTAAGAGAGAACTTTCTTGTTCACATTTTCTGTATGCACAAAATTCATTGTATGGTATTGCTTTCAGTTCTTTAAGCCACTATTTGAAGTCTCATATTATACTGGTTATGCCATTTTTTCCCCCTCTCTGGAGAAAAATACAAGTATGGGGTACATATTTGAAGAAACAAGCTTAAGAAAGTCAAAGACTTGTTACGTGTCTTCTGTTTTTGATAGCTGCCTAGTAGGTTGGCTTTCACTTGAAGGAAAAAAAATCGGTCTTGTAATTTGGGTCTGACAAACTAGGTCTTAGTTTATTTTATATGGGAGGGAACCTGTACAGAAATGGAAGATTTAACTCTTTTTAATACTATTTTTCCAGTTGGAAGATAGATTGAAAAGCCAGCAGATCACAAATTAAGTGAGACAGGTGGTTATAGTGCTGTTGTTTTTCATGAGAACTGTGAACATGACCTTTTAATAACTATAATGCTAGGCATCAGTTTTTGAGAAATTAAGGGCCTCAGATAAGTGCTTGAACAATAAATATGAATAAGTATTATAAAGATAATAAACACTATAGCACTGGAGCTTGCTAAAGCTGATTAATTCAGAATGTGCAGGAGTTCCTGAATGTTAAACACTTTTGGCTACTGAATTGTTCTTGTACAGTTTACTCTCTATAAATGTGACCTCCAGATCTGCAAATTCCAGCAATTGTGGAATGTAACATCCTATACTTAAAATGGTGGTGACGTGAATGCAGATACACTAAAGCACTTGTGCACACACCACCACCTTTTGATTATGTGGGATGTAAGCATTTGCAATTTTTGCCATTCGCAGGGAGTCCTGTAACAGAATCCCACAGATAAAGAGGGTCCACTGTACTGTTTTGGTAGAAATGTGCAATAAACCACACAGAATTCTGCCTTCTATTTAGGAATGGAATGATAAATTTCCCTTTTTTCATTCTGCATGCACTGAAGCCTAGAACATCTCTCAGCAACCAGTGTTTGACACAGAAATATTATGATGTAAAAAAAAAAAATCCAAATTGTAGTGAATGCCAACTTTGGTACCTTAACCAAAGTTAAAGATCTATAAAGAACCTTGTCTTCAACTTTGTTAACAAAATAATGTGTTATGGAAAATATATGGAATTTTCCCGATTTGATGTTACCATCTACTGCCTGTTTACAAATTGTGCCGATATCTCAAAAAACCACAACAGAAGAATGTGTAATGCCAGATTAGCTTTGCTTGGAAGACTGTTTTAATATACTTTTGTGTCAAATGCTACTGAATTCAAAATAAGTTAAAATCAAAACAAAGTTTTGCTTATAGATTTGCCACAATCAAAATTAAGCTGAAAAGTCTTCACCCTTTGCTGAAGATCTCAGTTCTTATTATAGTAGAAATGCAACTGGATTATGCTGGCTCTAGCCACTGTATAGTCAATGCTTGATGACAGATTTTTACATTGTCTTCCTATAGAAAAAATGGTGTAAGTTGTGCTTTTGTTTTTTCTCATAGACCACTCTTTCATTTACTATGGTTATTTATTGATGGCTACAGGTCCACTTCTCAATCCTACTACCCTTTGAAAGCTAGAAGCACCTAGCTGTACCTTTTCGCCAAATGAATTGTGTAAAGTGACTGTGCTGAGGTGGAAGTTGTAGTTTTCTATCCTCATATAGGCAGAACTAGCTTTTAGTGAGACACTTTTGTCTGGGAATGGGCTTCTTTGAACAACAGACCAAACTATGGGGGAGACGTATCTTTGAAGAACATCTAGTACAGTCATCCCTCCACATTTGCTAGGGTTAGGGGCACAGGACCCCTGAGTGGAAAAAACATGAATAACTCTAGCCCCTCCTAAACCATATTTAACACACACACAAAAAATATGATTGCCATATTCAATCCACCATGGATTCCTTTAAGGCATCTGGGTTCCTTCACAAGGCAGAAGTGGCTGGCTGGTGGGGCTTACTGCCACCTCCACTGCTGCCCCACACCATTTTTAATAGCGACTTACAAGCCTCGTTTGCAGTTTCTTAGTCTCACAAGGTTTGCAAAGGCATAGGGAGGCAGCAGAGGTGATAGCAAATAATCCTTGAATAATCAAATCCGCAAAAGTGAAACCCGCAAATGTGGAGGGCTGACAGTAGTTTTCTTTTTCTTTTTTCCCCAAACTCTCAAGAGTTGGATGGAATGGAAGCCACTTCCATTTCAACTGCAGCAGGACACAGGATAGCAATTATTGAAAGTGAGAGCATGATAGGAGCTCCAAGTGCACAAGAAAAACACAGGATTCTTGAAAGGAGAAGTTTATCTTCAGTTATTTTTCACTAACATCTTTCTATGTTTAAAAAAAGGAGGGGAAATTCCTAAAGAGAAAGTAACTTTAAAGCAAAAGTTTATAGTTTGATCTACACCCTTCAAATCAAGGAAATTCAGCCCATCCACCAGTACTAATTCAGAATGTAGGTTCATTGATGGGCCCTTGTATCTTGCCAACTACTCCAAACAAAAACACAAGGTATGCTCCAGTCTGTGTTTCTCTAAGAAGAGAGAGAAATCTTTATTTGCAAGTCCATGTTAAGGTTGTACCCTCCAAAAAAGGCAAGGAAATTTGGACAGTGTATCTTCCCTTCCCCTCAGTACATTCTGAGGAAAAGAAATACAGTCACTTTCATGGCAACTGCTGCTACCAGAATATCTACCCCAGGTAAAGACATACGTTCTACACCAATGTTTTACATCGAAGATCTTTGCTACCCAATGTTGAACAACTGCTGTAGTTTTAGTAGTAGAAGAAATGGGATTTTTGCATAGTGGGATGTTTATAGTTGGGATAGAACAATATTTAGCACAGATATCATTACCTTCGGTGAATGTCTCACTGCATCTCATCCAAGGAGGCTTGAATGAGCAGTATAGCCATTTAGAAATAGGTAGTACAGATACTGCTAGGAAATTTTCTCTTCTAAGGGGATAAGCCTGTCTACTTGGGTCCAGTCCATCTGTAAAACTCGATCTCCCCATAAGAGCCTGAGTTTTGAAAACTTCCTGGGGAGGCTTTTTCTCAGTGCTACCAGTCTCACAGGCCTTCTTGGTACCTATTCCAAAGCTGTGGCTGCTTCTTCCATATGAGGCCAGGCTGGCCCTCTCTCTGCTCTCCTTCTGCTGGCAGGCAAGTACTTTCCTTTTCTGACAGACTTGGGATTATTAATTGGCTGTTGCAGAAACATCTTTTGTGGGTGTGTTGGACCGTCCACTTTCCTGATATGTTTTAAAATTGCTTGGAATTGCTGCTGGTTTCAATATTATACTTAATTGTTCTTTAATTACTTGATGTTGGCTTATTGGGTTTTAGTTGTATTTTAAGGTTATATGCCACCTGAGGTCCTACACTAGAATAAAGGTGAGATAGAATACATTAATATATTGTGCAAGTAAACCATATTTATAAGTAGAATACTGCGTACTTGGCTTAACAGGCACCAAGCCCCTTAAATGCAGCAAAAGTTCCTTTCCCCAATTATAGATCTATTGGACAGGACTAGTAACTTTAGATAGGGCTATCCTACGAATCTGCTTGCTAAAGAAGTTGGTACTATCAGAGCCTCTTACCTATTTTGCATCATTAGTAATGCTCCTTGAAAGGAGTGTGTGTTAGTGAGATTATGTGGTAATTTTTATTTGGGTTGAAAATTAAGCTACTAGAAAGGTTCTTGAGTGAATTAGCATGGGTGGGACTGAGCTGTTGTCTGAAGTCCCTTGCTTTGAAATGTATAGATCCAACCACAATTTTTGGCTTTTAACCAGAGCATTTTCCCCTCTTTTGGGAAAATATTTTATCTATTTGCTATTTAGTGTTGTGGAACACTTGAATTTGGTTTTTAATGTAAAAGAAAGCAATGTGTCAATAACAAGTTTATACACTAGAATAGATATTTGACTTTTTGTGTATCTTTGTTTCTCTTCACTTAGGTACTCACTGTTTGTGTCAGTTGAATGTGTGAATGTGTTCCATTGAAAAATGTTTGCGATGAGGGATGCTAAGAGGTTAACCTAACACACCAAACACAATCTATGCTGGCTTACTTTATATATGCAAGATGTCAAGTGATTAACTTACGTGGATGACCTAGTCCTAAGAATCTACATAGGTATGCTAAAAGGATAATTTTATGTCAAACTGTGGAATCTTCTGCCACAAGACATAGTGATAGATGCCAGCTTGGTCAGAATTACACAGTTACATCAAAGCTAGAGCTATCAGTATCTGCTAGCCATGGTGGCTATATGCAGTGGGCCTTCAGTATCCCCAAAGGTTTGGGTCTAGGACCCCTGTGGATACCAAAATGTGTGGATGCTTAAGTACCATTATATACAATAGTGTAATAAAATGGCATCCCTTATATAAAATGGCAAAATCAAAGTTTTTGTTTTTGTTTTTTGTTTTTTTGAAGGGGAGGAAATATTTTCAAGCTGTGTTGGTTGAATCAATGGATACAGAATCTGTGAATATACAAGGCCAGTTGTATTACCTCCAGTATCAGAAGCAAGATGCTTCTATATACCATTTACATTAAAGAGTAATATTTCACACATGTCCTGTTTGTGAGTCTCCCATAGGTACCTGCTTGGCCACTGAATGAACAGAATTTTAGACTAGGTAGGACTTTGTTCTGGTCCAGCAGAGCTCATGTTCTTAATTTTCAACAGTGCAGCTGAACTGGAAGGTAAAGACTAAGGAACTTAGCTCCCTCCTGCAGCTCTGAAAGGAGAATAGACACATTGAACTCAGCATGAAAGTTACCTGGAATCTGAAACTGCACTAAGAAAAGTTGTTTATCTTTGAGATCAGCAGGTTGGAGGAGACAATTTCTCTTGCTGTTCAGGCACAGAAACAGCTGTTTGAGCAGTGACTGAAGCTGGGAGTTTTCTTCCTCACCTTTTTTAATTTCCAGCATGCATATCAGCCCTGGCATGTTGGTGCCTGCAGGCTTATAGAGGCTTGAAGCAAACAAGGGCTTGATAAGGATTTTCTGCATTACACCTGGCTTCTCTAAGGGTAGGGCAGCTCTGATTGCTTAAGAACAAGTTCATCACTTCCCACAGACTTGGACAGCATTCCAAGAATGTGTTTGACAGGGCCATGAAGGTGCTCTTGTCCTTTCCTCAAATAGGTGTGTGGGAGGAAAGCTAACTTCCTTCCCAAACTTGTCTACATTCCAAAAATGATATCCATGCCTTCCCTGAGTGTTCTCTATTCCACTGACTCCCTGAGCACAAAAAGAAGCAGTGCCCCCTAAGCAAGCCTGTAGACCAGGCTTTCCTGAGCTGATGCCCCCCTCCAGATGTTTTAAACTGCAGTTGCTAGCATCTTCAATGCCTCTGTTCACTATGATGACTTGGGTGATGAAAGTTGTAGTGTAAAACACCTGCTGCACATCAGCAGTTAATAGCAGCATCTCTATGAAAACAATTTCTATATCAGTTTTATATTTTAGAATTCTGAAAAATATGTAAAATACTGTACTTTTCATTACAGTATTGTGAAAATTGTGTACAGAAAAGTGATTGCGGCAGATTAGTAGAAGTGTGTTGCTCTCTTCAGATAATGGCAGGAAATGCATTCCAACCCATTTGCAAAGACTTTACTGTACTAAATAGCTTTCCACACTAAAAGAAATTGCCAGAACCTAATAAAACTGAGCATAATTCAAAAGCATAATGGAACCCAGTAGGACTCAAACGTTTAGCTGTTTGCTTTAATCTGATGATTTCAATTATACCCAGTATGCCTAACATTCTCTAGACTAGTGATGTGGATTGTGTGATCTTCAGATTTAGTTGGAATGCACCTTGTATTGTCCCTACGTATTGGCAGTGCTAGCTAAACACGATGGGGATTGTAGCCCAACTTTTGGAAGGCCATAAATTGCCTATTCCTTGCCATTCCTAGGCCATCCCTTTTTGTATTTCTGTATGTCAAACAAGCCACTTGGTAAACATGGTTTACCTGGGGGCAGGGGCAATTGCAGAGGGGATGAAATCCATTACCTACTGAACCCACTCAGGAGGTCGTATTGGTACATTTTGGCACAGTGGAAGTGATGTAATGTTATTTCTGACTGCCATTTTGACCAATTTTTGGTTGTTGTTTTCACGAGTTTTGGGAAAGTTTGGATACCGGGGGCGGGGGTTAAGGGAAGCAAATTAATGTATTTGTAGGTAGTTTGGAGGGTTTTGGCTGGTTTTTGGGAGAAGGGGAAATTGCCCAAAAATCAGTCTCCCCAAAGCTCTTGGGGGCTTTGGGGGACTTCATGAGCCACACTTAATGGTCCCAAGGGCCACATGCAGCCCATAGACTGCATTTTGTCAACTCCTAGTTTATGGGCATCTATTCCATATAATTGAATAGATAAATACATATGGTATAATGTCTGAAGTAAATTTGCTTCTGAGAACAAATATTACCATAATATTGGTCTTCCAAGAGCTGATTATTTCAAGTTGGTAATGACTGTTCAGTTTTTCATTTTGCTACTGCTAATATTCCCCTCTACAAGGTAACTGTTCAGAAAACTTCAGATAAGCAGCTGCAAAGATCCATAGGATACTATCTGTGGCAGTGTCTTGGGCCAGTCACAATCTCTCAACTTCATGTATCTTTCAGGATTCCTATGATGATGAAATGTGGGAGGAGGGGAACGACATATGGTGCCTTGAGTTTTTTGAAGGAAATGTTGTGTATAAAATAAACAGAATGAATTGCCTGTATAATGTAACAACTCCATTTTACTGCATTCCTTAAAATTAAGTTTATGTAATCAACTTTCCCATATGCTCCCATATACTCTGCCTACACGTTTCCACAGTTCACATGAACAAACTATTTCAGTACTTCCTGCTGTTCATTCTCTGAGAAGTGGCAAGTTAAAACCTATTGGAAGTGTTTAACCTGTTGGGAGAGTGGGAAATTAGTGGACTAACTTACTTCGTAAAGAGTGTGCACATGTTTGAGCTTCAGAAATCTTCAAGGTGTGAACTACATTCAAGCATGAAGTGAGGCTCATTGTTTCTTTTTTCTTTTTTTAATTTTTTATTATTAAAATATACTTTATTAAATATACAACAAAAAAATACAAAAACACAATAAAAACATCCCTTACAAACCAAAACATACCACCCCACATAACACACACATACACAAAAAAAAATTTACCTACCTACATACAAACCATACCGGCCATACATTCCTAAACAATTCTTCTAATTTCTTGCTCTTATCTTCACTCTCTCTCAACATAGACATAAACATAAACATACTTGACTTCTACCCCCGAACCATTGGAAAATAAACACGAATTCTTCTCATATCCCTAAAAAACCTTCTTATACAATTAATCCTTTTACTGGTATCCCCGCTTCCACCTTGCTATTCTATATCAAACCTATAAAACAATTCCTTACACCTACTCACTAATTATATAACACTAAAAAAGATTAGTGTCATACTAATATAATTTAACTAATTCCGTTGTTAATTAACTTATTCATACTTCAGCCACTCCATCCTGAAATCACTCTACTTAATTTTCCTATTTAAACCTATTTACTCTTTTCCCTTAACCATCTTATTAAGTACCTAACCTTAATCAACAAACTTCCTAACTATCTCACTCTTCTTAAAAATAACTAACTAAACAACCCTATCAAAGCAGCTTCACCCCATTCTTTTTCCCACAAAGGTTTTAATCTTTCCCATTCCAAGAAGGCTTTACCATTTGTCTTATCTTGCAACCTTAAGGTAAGTTTGTCTAACTCTGCTAATTCATACACTTTACACATCCAATCTTCTAATTTCGGTGTTTCACCATGTTTCAATATCCTTGTTTTAACCTGAAGAAGAGAGGTCTTCAGCTAAATGCATCTATCGTTCCTACTGAGAGCTGGCTCAGTAACATTAATACTTAATTGCTTATGAATTGCTTTATGTTAAGTGGCAGGCAGTTGGAGGCAATGTTTCTGCTATTGACTCTCTTCCAAAAAGGAGATTCCTACAATGTTTGATTGTTTCTTGTGGAATAAAAAGTTATCTTTTTAATGAGTCAGACCATTTGTTTACCTTTTCTAGATCTATAGTATATCTTGCTATAGTTCTCTACAGTTTGGACCAGTGTTTTTCCTGGTTACTACTGAGTATCCTTAAACTGAAAAAATACATTTATTGAGCCTGGGAGCTTTATATATTCAAAGCAACTTGAAGCAGTCTTGAGTGCCATCTTTGGGGAGAAAGGTACAATAAATCAGAGGTGGACAATTGCAAAAGGAGCATGGGCCATTTCCCCTCTTTGTGCCCTCCCAGTTGGCATTTCATCCCACCTGAAGTGGTGCAATGTCACTTCCAGCTGCCATTTTCTTTGCCACATTTTCAGGTGCTTTTTGCCCAGTTTTTCAGTCAACCTTCCCTCAAAATTGGCCCAAATATAATTTTAACATTTGGAGGAGTCAGTTAGGTTGGGGGCTTCTGAGTCCACACTTAGGGCTCTCAAGGTTTGCATGGGACCGATCAGCTGCAGTTTGCCCACCACTGTAATAAATAAACCATGTATATCTACCACTCATCTGAAGTCTCTCAAGTCTTCAAAAATATTTTGATGTTGCTAAAAAAACATGGCTTGCCATTATTTCAGATGGTCCTCTTTGAGTTAAATTAGCTCTCAAGTTCAGTCTCTATATGCTTCAGACATCACTTGAAATCTAGTTCACTCTGAGTATGAGTGCAGCTTAGCCTTGTTGATCCTTAACAGGAATAGGAAGAAGCAGGATTCTATACCTTCACTGATAATGATCTGACCATAGAAATGTCGTCCACCTTCCTTTAGTAATCGGGCATCTTTTCCTCTATCCAGTATTAAAGCATGCCCATGTTATGTCCTGCTTTCTGTGTTGTCTTGGTTGTCATCTGGAGAAAACCTGTAACTGTGCAAGAAGTCACTTGGTCACAAGCCACTTCTGCAGAATGATTTTCTATATGTGTTGCAGTTCTATGTAACAAGTATTTTCGTCTCAGAAACCAACTCAGGAGTCTATCTCAGAGGGAGTTGTGTTGGATGATCAATAAAATTGACAACAATTTCTAGATAATATGAAGAATTTGCTGGCATATAAAACGCAGCCATGTATAAGATACACCCAATTTATACACTGGCAAATACTATTTGCTGGTGTATAAGAAACACTGGCATATAATATTCAAACAGTATGTTTTGGGGGGGGGAGTGAGTCTTATATGCCAGCAAATACAGTATTTGCCAGCAAATATGTGCCAGCAAATACAGTACACTTAAGGTTCGAGTCCCTGGAGGATAAACTATAAATGATGCAAGCCTCCATACCTTTTAATAAGGTATCCAGTGTATGCCAGTAATAAAAAAAGTAACCAAGAACTCCAAAGCTCTAACTTCATAAACTACATAATCAGGTAACAATTTTCTAAACTATTCCACCAGAACACTGTGGCTGTATTTTTTTTCCAGAGGTCTCATTTTTGACCAGCCAGCTTGCAAAACATTCTAAATAGGAGGAGGAATAGAACATGATTAGTGACAACGTGTTGACTGAAGTTATTTCTAAATTAAGAAGCAAGAGGGCAGTATCTGCTACACTAATATAAAAAAGCAAGCTTTCAAAAGAGATAAGTAGTATCCAACATAATTTAAAAGATGCTTTTCTGATTTAAATCTTAGTATCTCCTGCATTTAGTGTGAAATGTATATGGGAGTACAGCTGTAACTGAACTTCAGTTTTTTAAAAAGCTTTAGTGTTGACTGGCCAGTCAAATATACTGGAATCTCTTACAATTGCTTCTGATTTCCCTTTTATTTCTGAATACTAAACCTTGTTTTTGAAATTGCCTTTTTTAAAAAGGTGTTGGTGCATTCCATGTGATCTAACATGTACGAAATAAAAGGAGAAAACAAGTGCCAGTTGTACATGTCTGTGTCACAATGACCTTAACAATGGAGGAGCATCCTGTCTACTGTTACTCTTGCTTTCTAGCCTGTTTGCCAAGGTAGATCTCTGCGGACTCTGCTTTGTCATGTTTGACATTGGATGAATTTGTTGTATTAGCATGGCAGACTATAGTATACTGAGACATATGAAAAACACTTTTACACCCAAGTGCATGTAGCAGCTGCTTCAGTCCGTGCTCCCTGCACAATTTCTCCACTGTTAGAGTTGTTGAGCAGGTGGGACCTCATATGCTCATGGCTTGCTGCAGTAAGCAAAAAGAAAAGGGGAATAACTTTTCTCCTTTTTTAGGAGTGAATCCAAGTATGGTATTAAAAAAAAAGAAACCCTTTTCAGCATCTAAACTTGAATAATAGCTGACGATACATGCTATCTGTCAGTCAGGCCACATCTGGAGTATTGCATTCAGTTCTGGCTATCTCATTTGAAGAATGATATAGGCAAGTTGGAGTGAGTTCAGAGAAGGTCAACAGGGATGATAAGGAGTAAGGAGAATAAAATATATGAGGAAAAGTTGAGGGAATTGAACATGTTCAGCCTGGTGAAGAGAAGAATGAGGGGTGACATGATTGCACTGATTTAAATATCTAAAGGGCTGCCACAGAGAGGAGAGTGTAAGTTTGCTCTCTGCTGCCCCATGGGGTTGGACCTAGTCGAATGGCTTTAAGTTACAGGAGGCTAGATTTTGCTTGAACATTGGAAGGAACTTCTTGATGGTTCAACAGTGGAACCTATTACCTAGGGAGGTGGTGGAATCTTTTTCTCTGGATGTCTTTAAAAAAAAAAAGGCTAGACAGTTACCTGCTGGGGATGCTCTAGCTGAATTTCATGTACTGAGTAGGAGGTTGGACCTGATGGTCTGTGGGGCCCATTCCAACTCTGTGATTCTAAAGAAAGAAAGAAAGATGTGCTGACGTATTAGGAATGTGAAGCTTTTTTGTGATATTACTGTCACCAGCTGACTAATTATGTCTGTAGCCAAATTCTACAACAGAGTTGCAGAGCAAAATTATGGTTTGCCCTTCCTACCACCCAAGCTTGTCCCTGCAGCTGAACAGTATGCTTTCACTGAATGAAATGAAGGTGCTATAGGCTCAGTTGTTTTAACAATATTGTATCTGCCTTCTTCCCAACTCTGCAAGAAATCTCTCATTGAGTTTTTCCATTTTGTGGCTTCTCTTTTGATGCAACCTTCAGAATAAACTTTTTAAATTTTTTGTGCACTGTAAAAGAGGGCAATAGAAATTGTGCATGCAGTAGCATCAATATTTCTACTTCTGTCAGCTGTCCACTAGTTTTTCTCTAGTGCAAACTATTACTAGATAGCATGGGATTTCATGAATATACTATTGTACGCTCCTTGCTTCTAAGAGCTGTGAGAAGTTCCAGGAATGGCATGACTGGATCTGTGTTTCCTTTGGAACAGAGAATGGGAGATTTTAGTAATGGTTTTAATTATAAATACCCAAGCAAAGCATAACTGGGAGCAGTAAATCAACTTCCCTTACAACAGTTTTCCTAGAAAGACTCTGGCATAAGGTGCCTTTAGATAACTTTGAACTCTTTATCTACTGTTGATTGTGTTCCTAAATTGCCACAAGTGTTCCATCTGCAACCATATGTCTGTTGGCCCACCATTAGCTGGATAAGCTGCATCTCTTTTTCCAAATAAGATAGAACTCTCCCAATCCCAGATGTAACTTAATCAATTCAAACATGTAAATGATGAATTAATTTACTAATCACTGCTTTGATCTTTCTTGGTCTTCTCTGTTAATATATTTTCTGGTTGTTGTTTTTTTTAATTCTGCTTTTTGGAACCTTTTCTAGTCTTTTTCTCTTTAATTGTAGATAGTGTCATCAGTGTACATACTACCATTCATCTTAAAATAACCCAAAGTGGACACAATAATGCAGCTTTATCTTTACTAATGCCAAATAGGGTGGAAGTATAGTGCAAATGGAAATAAATCAACTATGCAACCAAAACAAGGTGCGAGACTAGATATGGGTCACAGACTTCTGATGTTCTTGATGAGGATGGATTGTTGGATTTTGATTTAACAAGTCGTTGTTTAATCACACAACTCTAACATTTCAAAAATATAAGCTGTGTAAGAAAAACAACTGCAGGGTTGAACAAAAGATCTTGGTGGTTTGAAGCCAGTTAATGAAGACCACCTTTGATATTTCTCTGCACAAAATCAATATCAAAGGGGACACTGTTTGAGAATAAACTGGGGTTACCGCTAAAGTAGAGGAACCATTCTTCTATAGTGCACCATTGAGTGTTCTGCTGAAAGGCAATGAAGCTTCTCTGACTGGAACTCATTTAGGTTCATTGCTTTCTGATATCTGAGGCTGGTTACAGGTGTTCAGCATAGGTGATTAGGAAGGAATGATGTTGGAAGAAGGCAATCTCTGTATATTACAAAAATATAAAATATATGTCAACCCTGTATGTCAAGCAACTTGTAATTCGTATTGAAGTCCTTCCACAAATTCCTTGTAGAAGTCTTCTCCCCAAAGTGGTCTGCCTAGTGTTTACTCTGATGCCTTTTAGGAATTTGACAAGAAAAAATAGTCAGCATATTTAGATTTCAGTTTGCTATTTTTAATCAGTTTTTTTTAATGTTGACTGTATTTTATATTCTTATTAATAAAGGATAGTGTATTTCTAGTCTTGAGGAAAGGAAACAGTGAAGGTTCAAAAGGGTTTCCCTACACTGTTTCTAATACTTGGTGCCATTGCTTCAGTAGTGCTGAAAGACCCTTTCAGGAAATACAAATCCTACTTTGTTTCTTATACAAAAGTCGTATTTGTTTGTTTGATCTCTTCTTTTTTTCTCCAACATGGGATTCGAGGCAACTTATAAAAATGCTAAAATATTTTGAAAGATAACAGTAAAGTTTAAAAAGTACAGCTCATGCCTCTTAAAAATTACACCCTGAAATCAATTACTCATTAATAATTGAACTCATTGTGTGAACAGGAGTTTGGCAAACAGGGGCAAGGCCAACAAGCATTTCACATGGGCATGGTAAAAGAGACAGTATAAGGTGAGCTTGTGTCTGTTGGGTTAAACCTCTCCAAACCTGGAGAGTCTTTCATGAGAGTTTGTTGGGTTAAAGCTGTTGTGTCTGTTGGGAAAAGGCTACTTGTTTGTGTGTTTGTGTGAGCTGGGAGAAGGCATGCTTGTTAGTGCTCTATTCTATTCTGTTTTGGCAAGTGTGTGTCTGTTGCATTAAGGCTGATTGTCTGATGCAGGCTTGCTTGTGTGCTTTTTAGTGGTCTGTTCTTCTTTTGTGCGTAGGACCAGAGGAAATGAGTCAAGCTAGCAGCCACTAGCTCTCTCTATAACTGCAGCCCCAGTCTCTGGAGCTTGGCAAACAGCAGCTCAGCTAATAGGGGCACGAGCAACAGACATTTTGTATGGGCATTTAGCAGGAGAGTTTTTTGAGGGAGGCCCAGAGTTCTGATTCAGTGCCTATTTAGGACTACAGAATATGGATGATGAGGGAACTGCTTTAGTCATTTGTAACAGCTGTGGCGTGTTGGTATTATTGCCAGAAGATGTGGATAGTTTTACTTGCAGTAAGTGCAGATTGATTGCCCTGTTGGAAGAGAAGGTCCAGCAAGTTGAAGCCTGTGTATCTACCCTTCAGCATATTAAGGAGAATGAAGTTTTCTTGAGCAGAGCAGGCTGTCCTGGAGGAAGAACACATGGGATGACTCTGAGGAGGAGGTCACTCCCCAAACACAGGAGATAGGCATTTGGAGAAAGCAGAAAGACTAGGAATCATTCTGTGAGTTTGGAGTGATGGAATCAATTTGACACTCTCCCTGTTATCAGTGATAATGAGGAACAGGAACAAGAGCAACAGCATCAGAGAAAGTACAGGGGACCTTGGAAGATTTAGCACATGGATTGGCCCCTGCCAATCCCCAGAGGAGATGTGTGATGGTGTTAAAGGCCTCGCTACTGAGAGGAACAGAAACAGTGGTTTGTGAGCCTGACAGAATGTCTTGAGAGGTATGCTGTCTCCTAGGGGCAAAAATCTGTGATGTAGCACAGCAGCTGACAAAGCTCATCAAGCCCACTGGCCATCGCCCCTTCCTTTTGGTCCATTTTGGAACCAATGATACTGTAAGACTCAGCCTTCAGGAGATCACAAAAGATTCTGAGGCTCTGGGTAGTAAGCTGAAGGATTTTAGTGCACAGGTTGTTGTTTTGTCTCTCCTCCCACTTGAAGGACACAGCCCAGGAAAGAAGAATAGTGGAGGAACAGTTAGGCTTTTTGGACCATGGTCTGTGGTTTCATGAAGATGGACTTCTAGCAAGTGATGGGTTGTACTTCACAGCAGTGGGCAGGAACATTTTTGCTAAGAATCTCACAAGCCTGATCAGGATGACTTTAAACTAACTTATATGGGGGGGGGGGAGAGACACTGTTCTTGAAAGCAGGAGTTCAGCAAATGCTGGAGATAATAACCTGAACTAGGGAAATTTGATGAATAGTACAAGAACCCAACATTGGGAGAGAGAAAAAAACTTAAATAAGCAGCTAAGGGAAATGATCCATGGTTTTGGATGTCTCAACACTAATGCATAGAGCATGAGAAATAAGCAAGATGAACTTGAAGTCTTAACACAGCAAAACAAATATGATCTAATAGGCATCACTGAAACCTTGTGAGGTGAGTCCTGTGATTGGAATGTAGCAATAGAGGGGCATAATCTATTTCAGAAAAACAGACCAGATAGAAAAGGAGAAGGAATAGCACTATATGTCAAGGACATTTACAGCTGTGAAGAGATCCATGACTTAAATCCTAGAAGACAGATTGAGAGCATCTGGATAAAATTTAAGGGGGAGAGGAACCACAGCATTGTCATTGTGGGGATCTACTACAGACCCCCAAGCCAGACTGAGAACTTGGATTCCTTCCTGGAACAGATGACCAAATATTCAGAGAGGAAAGATGTAGCAGTAATAGGAGATTTCAACTATTTTGATATTTGTTGGAAGTCAAGCCAACATTCGAGCCATTTTAAATAAAGGCTTACTGTATAAGCCGCACATTGTGAGGCTTGCAGAGAGACTGTGAAGCCTCATGAGGCTTATGCAATAAGCCCCTATTAAAAATGGCTGCCACCACTCCAGTCCATCTCAAACATAAAAATGGCAGGTGCACTTCAGGCTCCCCCATGTTGTTGCTAAATACCACTTGAGCCAAAAAAGAAGGTTTGGGCAAGGGGAGGTAATGGGTGGAGTGTTGTTTCCCAAAATGAAGGAGAGACAGAGTTCATCCAGCCAGTGTTGTAGTTATCTATTTCCAGCACTGATTCACGGATTTTTGGGATGATCTTTGTCTCTTTTTCAAAAACTTATATATGGGCTGTGTGTGTGTGTGTGTGTGTGTGTGTGTGTGTACACATACATACATACATATGGTATGTATGGTATATGGTAATTAAAATCTGTCACTAGTTTCTAAAATCAGCCTCTAGAGCATTTGGGGCGGAAAGTATCCAATACAACACAAAAAAAATTTTGTGCGAGACCCAGAAAATCAAAGACCTACCCCAAACACAGTCCAACTTCTCTTTTTAATATGAAACAACAATAAGACCTTAAATTGTTCATTATGGTTGCGATTGGTTTTAGTACTGGACTATTTCTAGCAATAATACCTTTTAAAGGGCTCTAAAGGTACAGATCATGGGCATTAATGATGTAATGAAGACCTTTTAAGTATACACAATATCTTAAAGCAATTCATCTGAAGCTTTTCTAGGGACCAGTACCATATTTGTGCCCATTGGCTACAATGGGTCCCCCCCCCAGAAATTTATGGTTGAGAAGAAATTTGACTTAAGGGATTGGTTCACACATACAGCACTTCAGCTGGTATCTCCTCTCATTGCAACATATCAAACAATTTTCAGACATGTTATGTCAAAGATCTTCACTAATCAGTATTGTGTTTGAGCTAACAACTAGTTTTCTGAAAGCTGTATGTGAGGGGATATGGGGGCAAAGGGTTATTCACATCACTGCTTAATATCATAGATATTGCATTATGACCCAGATATTTATTGTAGTGTTGCTGGGCCATGGAAACAGTTCCATGGGAAGAAATTAAACATTGTGATGTCTATAAAGGTTATTTATAAAAGCATTAACAACTGTGTTTTGAAAGAACCAGCAGATGACTGATCTGGAAAGTATGAGCAAGTCTTTGTTAACCGAATCTACAAGTCAGTGCTCAAGTTCAACTTAAAATATGCACCATGAGAAATGAAAATGAAGCAAAAATTTTATAGCCTTGGATGCTATATTCCTAACCCCAGAATATATTACGTTACCAGACCCCTTGATGTTAATAAATAGTTCATATTCCTTATCTATTTTTTCTAGGCTGGTGGAAGAAGTTTAATATATGTTTCTACACCAGAAAGCTTAATTGTGACATATGATTAAAGAAGGCTGTAGCCATAATGTACCATATGAAATATTTGAGAGGAAAATACACAAGAGTTCAATTTCTGATCACGAGCTGTGTTTTATTGAACAACTGATGGTGTTTATTAAGAATTTTTAAAAGGAGACAATTGAAGTCATATAACTAGATAACCCTCAACTGAAAGAAAATTGCACTGGTATTATTGACAGCCACTGTTAAAGTGGTTGACAGATGGAGGATGGGGGAGGGGAAGGTGGTAGATCAGTAGAGCCTCTATATTTAGATATGTCTCTTTTATCTGACTGTACAGCTGGCCACTCGATTTGTTTTAAAGGACTTGGGCTTCTCTCTCCTGTGAGTACTTTACGTGTGCTTCACAGCTATATTGCACTCCATGCACATTACCCTGTAGGGGGGAAGTACGTTACCCATGCAGAGTAAAGTCCAGAGGGGGCCATGGATGGAATATCCAAATGACTTGTGTACGACCATACTACGTCCAAATCAGATCCATCACTTTTACTTTTTGCCCTTCAGGGAACAACCCATCTACAGCACCCGAGCTCATGTCTTCCAGATTGACCCTAACACGAAGAAGAACTGGGTTCCCACCAGCAAGCATGCTGTTACAGTGTCCTACTTCTATGACAGCACAAGAAATGTCTATAGGATAATCAGCTTGGATGGCTCAAAGGTAAGCTGTATGGCTTCTTAAGGTCAGGTAAACTACAACAAGTGTATTGACCTTCAGGTATAAATGTCCCTCTTTTAATCTCTTAATGTTTAATGCAACTCAGCACAATCTGTTGGATTAAAGTATGATATAGAATGAGAGAACAGTTCTTGAAGCTTGGCATACAAGGGGACACTTTAACATTACATTTCAAAAGCATCATTTAATAAACTGATGGCAGCTGTTTAGGACTTGCTTCTTTTTGGCATGTCTGTGAAATTTACTGTAAAGGAAGCAAGAAGCTAAATGACATACTGCTTGGAGTGTGTGTTATAATAAAAGTGTTTCATAATATATGATGTGTGTTTGTATATGTGTAATGTATGAAATTTGTGTTTACCTATGTAATGTAACATAAGATAATATGTATGCTTCTGTATTAAAATAATATGTTCTAGTCAGTGAAGCATATCTTAGTTTAGCAATCATAATTTCTATTAAATATTACACTAACAGAGAATCCAGTGTTGAATGAAAAATATGGCCATATTTTTCTGTAATGCCTTATAATAAATTCAAGTAAAGTCTCCAAGTATAAAGTATCATCTAGAAATTAAGAGCTTGGCTACAATATTTAACATTGTAATGTAAAGTCATTGTAATTAACACTGTAATGCAAAGTCATTACATTGTAATGTAAAGGAGTGCAGTTATGACAAACATAGAAATCTTTTTAATTTCACCTTGGGCAAAGAAGGTTTCCAAGCACTGGAAGGGGAGGAAAGAGGTTTTCAGTTAGGTGTATCACCTTGCTGAGTTGCACACAGAGAGGGAAAGGGATCTGATGCATTTACAAAAAATATGTAATCTTTGTTGAGTACTCAAGACAGACAGTCATCAGGCAAAATAATGTCATGACTTCACTGGTCTGGTTTCTTTTCCCCGAGTGTTCTTTAAAAACCCCAAATATAGTCCAAATAAATGTATTGTAACTATCTACTTACCAAAGTTGGTTTATTCAGTTTGTTTAGTTAACACATGCCAGAATACATCCATTCGAACTAGAGTGAAGAATCTGAAGCACAAACAGCTTCTTGCACTTTCAGATATATTTTTAATTTATCATTCATTCAAATGAGGTCATTCAAATATGCGATGTAACTGAAAAGAAGAAAAGTGTTCCTTGCACAGTGACCTTACACTCTACCTTTCACAGTGAAAGATGCAACACAGAAGGAATGCAGCAAGTATAACGAGACTGAAATTGTGGCATTTCAGTCCCATATCCAGGATGGGAGGCTGAGGGCAACTTTAGAACATTTGCATTGCCAGCCTTGAGGTGTAAAGAGATTGCGTCTAAAATCCCCACTAGCTAATTGACCTGCATCTTTAGAGATGAAGCTTCTCACAGTTTTGCTTATTTATACTTCTGCTGCTTAGAAAATGCAGTTGCCGGCTTTCATTATTATTGATAATTTGGATTCTTTCTGTATAATCAGCCTCCTAAGTCATGAAAGGGTTTTTTGCTGCAAATATGCAGAGCAGGTACAGCTACTGTGTGATATAATTATAGTTCAACAATTCTTTCATGGAAGTCTGTTGGTAAAGCACCAAGATATCTTCTGGGGGAATTGATACTGATATCCAATGTCATTCATGCTGTGTAGTGGGCTCCTGCCAATATCAGGGGAAAAGAAACCACATGGCATTTCATGTGAGAATTGGTTAACACAATTATATAGCACCACCAACTGGATGACTTGAATGTCATTTAAACAAAGAACTGAAGTTTTCTTTCCATCTTTTCTTTCTTTCAAGTCTTCATTTTGCATTAAATAGCAGCAGTACCTCATTTGTACAAAAGATAGCTATGGCCACTGCCCCAAAATGTGAAGATCTGACCTGGTGTTTTAATTAGAATTTGAGGGGGTTCACTGACACTTGTCTATTTTGAAAACCTATTCCTTGGAATGAGCTGCAAATTTAGAGTTACTAAGATTTAAACAAGTCTTCCTTTCTCCAGTTTTGCTGAGTGGCAGATCACAGGCTTCTTTGGTAGGTCTCAGTTTCTAATCCCAGGGAAGATGACCTTTGGATTCAAGAACTGATCTGGCTGTGAGTGTCAAACTTCCCATGGCTCTGATCTAAATTCAGGGATAATTATTGCTTTAAAATTAGCCTTCCTTTGCTTCTGGGCTGTAGTTTACTCGAACTGGGTACATATGTGGTATGCAAACAGCATTCTTCGAAGCACTTGAAAAGCACCAAATTCACTTTCTGACACTAATTAAGTTGGTTTTACCTATTGAGGATTCTGCAATAAACTAAATATGGTGCTGTATACCCATTTTATTCTTGAATTATAGCTTTTGGAAGTAAGGATATTGATGATACCTTGTACCCTCCCTCTTTAAAAAGTCTGCTGACATGCACGGTCTCACGTGCACAGTTTCATTTGACCAGTCAAATGCAAGAGCACATTACAAGATACACATTACATAGGGACTGGACTACTTTTTTTTACTTTGGTGCAAGTTGTAGGGGCACTCAAAATGTGATGGCACTAAGTGAAACTAATATTAGAAGATGCAGTGGCAGAATTTCTGCATGATGTGCTTTTGTAACTAGTCTCCTTCCTCTTGATACAATGGATGCAATTAATTTCAGAGTCGTTCTTAGGTATTCCCTCTCTTTGTAAAAAGAAATAGGGGAAATAGTTTTCTCATAAAACTTTCTGCCTTTCTCCAGTACTGCCCATTTTACTTTGAAGTTGTGACTCCTGTAATGAGTTGGCAACTGCTGCATGGAAACACAATATTCCTGAGTGTTTGCAATGGGAAGCCTGCTGTACTCTCATCCTGATCACACAGGATTCTAAAGAAGGGAAGCAGGCCATACACAAATGGCACATTTCCTCCAAACGCAATGAGGGCAAGATGCAGCCTTGCTCTTTCTCATGTGATCACAGTCACACAGAGTAATGTCCTCGTAAGGCTGGATCGTAACATAACATTTTTTGGTTTTGGAGCAGTCTATCGTACGTACAATAAGTAATGGATTTAATTATTAATTAACAGATCCTATCTAATTTACTAGTGGAGCAGATGGTGCATTTTTGGACAATTTTGTGGATGTCTGGGGTATGTTTCTTTGGATACCTGTAGTAAATTTTTTATTTCCTAAAATTTATACCCCCATCCTACAGTGGCAAAACAGAATTTCCCAGGTGGGTGTATGATTAGACTGATTTATTTAAATTCATTTCATAATTTCCTTTTGTACAGGCAATAATAAATAGTACCATCACTCCCAACATGACATTCACAAAAACATCACAGAAGTTTGGTCAGTGGGCAGATAGCAGAGCAAATACTGTTTATGGCTTGGGATTTTCCTCCGAACATCATCTGTCAAAAGTAAGTAAAAATGTACAACTTTTTTTACTGCTCTGAATTGTCAATCAGACAGGCAAACTCGTAGATGGGAAAGTTACCATCTCGGATGGAATGCTATGCTTGAGAAAATACTGCCCACAGGGAAGAGACTTCCTAAACAAAACCCGAGGTTGCCACGGTTTTCCTCCAGTTCATATCAATAAAAGCAAAGTAATCAGTAAAAGCAAAGTGGGAGCCAGAGTGGTGCAGACCCTGGGAGACCAGATTTCAAATCCTTGCTAAGCCCTGGAAACTCACTGGGTGATCTTGGACAGTTCACTCTCTCTCAGCCTCAAAGGAGTGTAATGGCAAACCGCCTCTGTCAAAACCTTACCAAGAAAGCTCCGTGATAAGGTTGCCTTAGGGGTTCCGTAAGTTCAATGTGACTTGAAGGGACTAACAACAACCAAGTAGGTTTGAGAAGAATAAGCGGATATAAGCAACAGATTTCCAATGAGTTATTTTTCACTCTAAAAATTCCTTTTTGAATGGAATCCAAATTACAAATGCTGAGAATGATTTAAAATTGAAATACTGCTAAAACCACCAGTCATTTAAAAATGTTAAGACAAACAGTCAAAGTTCAGAGTCCCTACAGTGGATCAAAAATGTGTAGCTCATTAGATGTTGTTAGATTACAGCTTTCATAGCCAGCATAGCCAGTGGTGATGAGAGTTGCTGTCCAATAACATCTGGAGGGCCACTTTTGCTTCCTAAGGCAGGACATTTCAGAATTATGGAGTAACCACTGGGTATAATTCTTATTGTGCCCTAGCTCTTTTGGATAATATGTCAGAAAGAGAAGTACTTTTCCAATATAAATTTCATTTGGTCAGTGGCAAGATTTTTGTATTGACTAGATCATTAGGGTATTAAGCAAGTCATTGGGCCTGAAGATTATATTTTCTTCATTATTGTATTGGATTACTATAACACAGTGCCAAAAGCAGTGGTCAAGACATGCTTCCTTAATTAGTGAACTTTATGCCAGTCACTTCTTGTTGCAGGAGGGAGAACTCTCTGATTTAAATAGTAGTAGTAGTAGTAGTAGTTGTTATTATTATCAGCCTCCCTTTCTCCCAACAACGGGACTCAGGGCAAATAACATTAAAACAGTACAAGTTAAAACATTTATAAAAGTATAAATATAATGTTTTTTAAAAAAAATTAAACAATTTATAGAATTAAAACTATTAAACATTAAACAATTAAAAACTATACCAACCTTAAAAACAGAACTGCACAGCATTAAAAACCCAAGCCTATCAATCCATCAAAGCCTAACATCACAAAAATGTTTTAACCTGCCATTGGACAGAGACTAAGGATGGGATCGCCCTGGCCTTTCTAGGGTGGGAGTTCCAAAGTCTGTGAGCAGCCACCAAGAAGGCTCTCTCCCTTGTTCCCACCAAATACACCTGAAGGGATGGTGGGACAGAGAGAAGGGCTTCTCCAGATGATTTTAGGGCTCTAATGGGTTCATATAGGGAGATACAGTCCTCCAAATAAACTGGACCCAAGCCATATAGAGCTTTATAGGTCAGAACCAATACTTTGAATTGTGCCCAGAAATAGACTGGCAGTCAGTGGCACTGTTGCAACAAGGGAATTGTGTGCTCCATATATACAGCCCTAGTTAACAATCTGGCTGCAGCTTTTCGGGCCAGCTGTAGTTTCTGAGCACTTTTCAAAGGCAGCCCCACATAAAATAGCCAAGGAGTGGACAAAATGTGGTGAAATTGCTCCTCCTCAGAGAAAGTAAAGGGGCATTTTGCATTAAGAAAAAATGAAAAGGCAGGGAGGGGAATGGGCCACAGCAAAGTACAGCTCTCTTCAGTCTGGGTGAGGCATTGCACACCCTATTCATTTCAGGAAATTGAACCACTCTGCTCTCACCCAGTATTAGATTAGGCAACTTGCCACCCTCCCCACATTTTGGAGTATAGTTCCCATCAGCCATAGTTGACATATGATCAAGAATTGTGGTGTTTTGTGCAAAACATCTGGGGAGTAGGAGATAGTTTACCTCACAGAAGTTGGCTCCCTTTAGATTGAGAATTCCAGGCCTTGACCCTACAACCTTCTTTATGCAAAGTATCTGCTCTTCCACTGAATTATAGTCCCCCAAATCTAAAATGTCATAATCTGTGGGTTTCTAGTAGTATTCTATGTGTGTTAAAGTCATACCCCTTGCAGTGCTTCAGGGCAAATTCTAGATACAAGTTGCTTTGAGTATTTGTTAACAGTTCTTCTGCTTCAGCAATCATAAATAAGCTGCAAATGCATGAACTTTTTCTCCACTTATTGGACAAATGAATAAAAATATCTGAGGATTTAAGAGCAATAGCAGCAACATACCATTTTGTCTTACAGCCCACCCCCCACCCCGCATTGTCTTCATTACTTACCTTAATATAATGCTGGATTTGGAAGGAAATAAAGTCTTCATTTTTAGGAAGACTTTTAGTACTAAAACACCAATGTCCACGTTAAATGTAACAAACATATTCAACTTGTATTGAGCATAAGATCATACACTGACATATTTCTGGATGATGGAAATCTTACCCATGTCTTGTTGCGAATGTTCTGGAAGTATTTTTCCCTCTTGGCTTTCTTTACTGGACTTTGGGAACCTACATTTCTGTCTCTGCTCCCCAAACAATAGCCACAAATAGATGTAATCAGGAGTAATAGAAAAGGATAATAGCAGGTGGTAAACATGTGTGGAGTGTTTCCCCATATGTGCAGTGGTTGGATTCAGAGGTTCCTTTGCTCCATGAGAAGGAGCCTTTCTCTGGCACAGAAAAGAAACTTTTTGATCCAGCCCAAGCAGCTGACAGTTTGAAGGAAAGGGCCATTTAAAAGGGATTGAACCAGATTAAGGGGATAAAAATCAGATATTCTTGCTCAAAATAAATAATAAGCAAGATTATCCCCCCCCCCGCAAAAAGATGATTAATGTTGGAACATTGAAGAAGACTCAGTAAGTAAAGCTGTCCAGTCACTAGGCAGAAACAATCAGCCAGTTCTATAACAATAGTTTCTTTCATACTTCAACAGAAATCCAGTTTGACTGTGGTTAAAAAAAAAAAGAAAGCATCTAAGCCTTCCAGAAGCTTCAAAGCAACTTGTCTATGGAAAAAAATGCCATTATTGAGAAAAAGCTTAGACGATACCAGGTCTCTGGGGTCTCATGCAGACTCAGTTTAAGCAGTACACCAAAAATTCAGTGGCGTAAATAGAGTTTTTTGTTTTTCTTTACAAAGCATATGGCATATGTTAACATGCATATAGGCTGGCTTACTCTCCAGAGACAGTCTGGCTTTGCAATCCAGAACACATCTGCAGTGTCCCATTCTGCATACAGAATGTCCATGAAAGACAGATTTTTATGAGCATTCCACACATAGTCTTTAAAACTGATCTTTATCATTTGCCTCTTTTTCTATAAAGATTAAGATTAGAATACCCTAGATTGAGTGGTCAAGATATCATATGGAGGACACTTTGGTCAGACCAATCTTCTTTGTGCAATGTATAATCATGTAATCCTTACTTTTAGTTTGCAGAAAAATTTCAGGAATTCAAAGAAGCTGCACGGCTAGCTAAAGAAAAATCCCAGGAAAAGATGGAATTAACAAGTACACCCTCACAGGTGCGTTCTAGTCTCTGTTCAGATTGTATTGTGAATACTACCATTTTTTAAAAAAACAAAACAGTCTTGATCTCATTTACAGAGTGAGGACTGGGAAGCTCAGGTGCGTAGCTGCCCATATGCAGTTTCATTTCTATGTCTGGCATGATGGTTATATGTTGGGGAATGCTCTGTGTATCCTCAGTTCTGTAAGGTTGATATTGTATATACAGCTGAAGAAGAAGTAAACCAATATTACTGAAAGCGGTGGTCCCGGGGTCAGTGTTAGTCCACAAGCCATTGGCTGCCTGTCCATGGCAAGTTACCAGGAAAAACAGAAACAGTTATAGCCAATGGCCACAAATACAGTGCTGAGGTCTGCCACACTGGGAAAATTGCCAGTTCCTCACATCTTGTATCTCACATCACTGCTGTAAATTATAGACCACCAGGATGATGAGAATGAACCAGTCAATTTCAAAAGTTTGTTAAGCTAAAGATGAAAATAAAGAAGTAGGTGAATGTTCTTGCCTACCTTACATATCTGTCACTCCCTAACTATTAAAAAGAGTAGACTCTTTCTTCTTTGTTTTACTGACAATTCCCATAAGTCATATTTGTGGATTAAGTTGCCTGAAATTCTGAATGAACTACTAGCACCTTGCATATTTTGATTGCCTCACATAATCTGTGAGATCTAGATTTTCTAGAATTCTTATGCATTTGGTTTGGACTTTCTTTGATTCTTTTCCCCCCCTCAGTATCCCTAACAAAATATTTGTGGGCTGGTGTGTGTGGGGTGTATATATCTTGTCTCCACCTACTCGCATTGGAAATTTTTCTTCCAAAGATTCTGGGTGAAGGCCACCACAGCAGGTGGTATTCATCTTCTTTAGCAGGCAGCAAATAAGAAAGAGAGTAGTAGAAAATTATATATGGAGAATTGTTCTGGATGAAGTAAGGTCACCTAAAATGAAATGAAATGAAATTGAATTTGGAATATACAAGAATGTAACCTCAAAGTTTACAAACAAAAAGAAAAAAAATAATCTCTGAAGTGAAATACATTTTGCTACATTTTAAAATAGTTTCTATGGGGAGAATTCAACACAGAAATCCTGCAGTTAGAAGAAAGAAAATGCTACAAATGCTTACGAAATTCAGAGTCAAAATTCTAGTATTACATATGGATTGTGCATCGCCTCTCACTCTCTTTTCTAACTGTAGTAATCTCATGTGTGTGAACAGATTATCATGGGTGTTATTTCTGCTCTGATTTCTTCTATACGGAAAACAATATCTTAACAATTTTCTCCATCTGTATCTAGGCAAAATATAAAAGCCACTACAAAATGGAATGGTGACTGAGGGAATATGGGTTTGCATATACATACTGGAATTTTCAGTGCTGCATTTTCTGGTTAATTTGTGTTGGAAAGAATTGTTAGATTTTTGCTCCTGTTGGTCCTTACAATTTGCGCACATACACTCTCTCTCTCTCTCTCTCTCTGGATGGATAGATAGATAGATAGATAGATAGATAGATAGATAGAGATATAAATATATAGATATAAAATTTTAAGTAACTACTTGAAATGGTTCATTATATTCTTATATCTGTCAGCTTTGTGCACCGCCTTACCTTTATTAGCTTGGAAGTATTATGGAATTGTCAGCTTAAGAATAATTTTTCAAAAGGTTGGAGGAAAGGTATTCATTATACACAATGAATATTAGAAAATCTTTGCCCCAGTTAGTTTTCTCATGTACCTTTTAAGCATCAGATAAGTAGTTCTTTCAGCCCTCTAGAAATTATATACCCTTAAGTTAAAAAACAGTCCCATATCTTCAGGGATTCTTTAAGAGATTGCTGTTGGCTTTCACTGAGAATGTTCCAGCTGTTGTAGCTACAGAGGAAGTATTTAACATGTGAACATCTTAAGTGCATAGAAAGCTAATAGAATGTCCTTTTTTAAAAGTTGTGGTACTTAATAGTCTTACTGTAGTAGTCATTTGGGTTTTACTAAGCTAGAAGAACTTGATTCAAGATTCAAAACTTCTGGCACTCCAGATGTTGGGCTGTAATTCCCAAAAACAGGAAACAAAGGAGGGTCTCTGAACAAGCAAAACACGAAAAGGAAACAAGGGTGGGGCGGTATTCCAGATTATCAAGAAAGCATTAATAGAACTATAAGTAACACAGGAAGAAACATGGAGAATACAAAACAACAAAAGCATATAGGCAGTATAATATGGCAATATATGATATGGCCATAAATAAGCAAACAGCTACTGTGGAATCGTTTCTGGTTCACATGACCCCTTTGTAAAAGAGTAGCGTGGTGCAAAGTTTTTTGTAAGTCCAGGCAATAATCAGGATGGTATATAAACATTAACTGTCCTAGTCTGACATTCTGGCAGCCTGGAGCACACTGCTTTAAAGGACAGTGAATGACTGAAGTTACACAGAGACCCTGGATTTATGCCCCTGAATGGGTCATCATGTCACAGCAAACATAAGAAAGATGGTGCTGTGAAGTTTGAGCTACAGTGTTCCTTAATGTTTGAGAGCTTTCCTTTTTGTCTAAAGTATCCTTTTCTTTTAATAGCAATAGCAGCAATAGCAGTTATATTTCTATACCGCTTATCAGTGCAAAGCACTCCCTAAGCAGTTTACAATGTGTTTAGCTAATTGCAAGTTGGGTACTCATTTTACTGACCTATGGAAGGATGGAGGGCTGAGCCAACCTGGAGCCCTACAGGATCAAACTCACAACGTTGTGGCTGCAGTACCGGGATTTAACCACTGCACCATCAGGGCTATTAAGTCTAAAAGTAATCAAATGTTAAATGTTAAATACCAGCATGATATACATGGAAGTGATAACTTGCACAGTCACCTTTGAAAGCATCATATTTTTCCTGTCAGTTGGGGCTGTATTCTCAATCCCTAAACATTTTTTCAATTGGTAACAGAAATATTCACATGTAACTTTTGGCTAAATTTGTGTACTCTTAACAGATGAATTACTGAATGCCATATGATTTCTCAGGCACAGATGCATGTGTGTGTATGCAGCCCCCACTTGCTTCAAACATTGCCTTTGTAGGTGAGAAGGTATATTAAATATGCTGCAGATAGATGGAAAAGAATTTTCCTGCTAATGTGATTTTTATTTAAGTGTGACAGGTTTTTGATTCCTCTTGGTTAAAAATATATATACTGTGACAACCTGATATATTAGAGCTGAAATCAAACACACTACATACACTGTGTGAGTCCAAGTGTGGATTCCTTATATTCATTAAGTCTGATGTACTATTTCTTTTTTTCAAACTGATGCATGAAACTTCATTTCTACTTGCTGCTGGAATAATTAGTTGATTTTATGCCCATTATACAATTTCTTGAACACATTAAAGGCAGCAAGTGTAAACTATTGTACTTTGAGTGCTGAAGCATGCAACCTGATAGAGAACACATTTGGTTTCTCCCAGTAGTATGTTGATTGGATAGATAGAAGGAAGACAGTTCATAGATTTCTAGTTGTCATTTCATTTTCTATTAATTAATACTCATTTGAAATATGTTGCTGATTTTGCTGTTGTGCCTGCAAAGTGCAGAATATCTATAAAAAAAATTATCTGTTAATGTATTCATTGTGTAGAAAATTCAATTTATAATAATAATGTACTCTTTTTAAGGAATCTGCAGGTGATATTCAATCTCCTCTTACGCCTGAGAGCATTAATGGGACTGACGATGAAAGAACTACCCCTGAAGTGACGCAAAACTCAGAACCAAGGGCTGAACCAACCCAGAATGCATTGCCATTTGCGCATAGGTACAGATTCCATTCGCAGATCCTTATTAATTAATAGTCATGTACTTTACTGTATGGGCCTATGCATCCGAAGAAGGGACATTTGTGCAGAAATGTGGCAGTGAAGGTGCTATGCAAGTGACTGTATTTGCTTGCTGTTTTACTGCTGTTAAGTTTAAATCAGTTTTATCTCTGGTAGTGGGAATGACTGCAGCAGATTGGTCTAGCCCCTCAATTGTGGGTGTTTCTCTCTTCCGTCTGCATGTCCTACCTATGCATCTCAGTGATAGCATTTTCTTAAACTAAATGAAATGTGGTAGAATATTTGTTTTTTGAGTTTCAAGGTATTTCCCTTGGAAACCGTTTCTTAGTTTTATTTCTGTTCTTTGTATGGGACTTGTAATACAATTGATAGTAGGTTTAAAGGACTTCCTTCTATAACTTTTCAGATTTTTTTAAACAAATGGTATTTGCAACAAAATGTTGCAGTGTGTTATGATCCTGCTTTAGGTGCTAACCAGTTATGCCCTTTTCCAAGACAATCTTTCTCCCATTTTCTGATTCCCCACCCTGACACAGCAACTGGTACTAAACATTCCCAGTCCTTGCGGACTGTTTGGATTTTCCTAGACCCGCTAATATTACTCTATTGTGCATGGAAGCTGTTGTTTGGGGTATGCACAAATCTATACTTTAAAAACTGAGTTGCTGATCCATAGGATTAATATTCATCTCAGCCTTTTATTGATAGAATAATGGAAGGCAAGAGGTTAGTTACAGTTTTGAAATCTTGATTATAAAATAGAAGCGACCTTTACTGAAACAAAGTTTCAGGCTGTTCAGTATATACAGTAATATGCATAGAAGGGCTGAACTTTTCAAATGTATTTTTTAAAATGTTTTATAACATTGCACTAAAGTACATTCAACTGAAGGAAAGTTGAATCACCATATGGTACTGTCATTCCAAAATGGGGAACTAGTTTCAGTTTTAAGAAATGTCAGTACTTCTGTAGAAAGATCCTGAAACATGAAAGTATGTTCTGACTACCAGATGCCTGCAAGGTTGTCTTTCTGCCAGTTTAAATAATGTCAGTCCCTTGTGAGATGGGAGAAGGGAACCCAGAATTCAATGTTCCTTATCCCACTCTCATCTTAAAGAGATAATTGACATATGATGGCAATAATAAGTCAGTCACATGATGCAGACATTGCATGCAACCTAGGCACTTGATATGGAAATATCGAGTAATTCAAGTAAATAGTACCATTTCCCACCCTGAAACTTATCAACTACTCTAGCTATCAGGGAAGCTAATCAGAAATGTATGAGCCTTTGAATGCTGAATTGTGTGTACAAATGTGGCTAACTGCTGTGATTTTGGCAGGTTCATAAACTCTGTTCTTGACTATTACAAAATAACCTATTTATAGTACTGTAAATTATGTGTTTTTTGATGACATAAAGCAGGTGATTTGTTGCTCAGACTAAAAGCAGATAATTTGCATATTTCTGAAAATGAGCAATTGTACTACTGCTTACATTTGCAAATTTCTGTATTGGCAGTAACAGAACTTTTGAGTTTTCAAACCTGCATAAATATTTTACAGAATTCTTCAGCTTGAATTTATAGTCTTGAATTGGCCTTCCAGTACTGAATTTTCTGCTGAAAGAAAAATATTTATTTCCTAGATGTTATCTAAATATTTTTTTTCTAATTTAATTACAGCTGAAATTTAGCATCAAGGTGTGATTTCACAAGCAGGAAAAGTAGTCTTGCAATCTAGGATGGATGCAGTTGCATTTTATAGGCAACTTCTTTATTATTCTCTGTTCTCTGTGGGGAGAATTAGCAAATTTTTAGAGGTTTTTATCTTTTGTATGAAAGCTGTGTGGCCAAGAAGGTCAAGAGAAAAATTTTGGTACTATTTAGAGATTTAAATCTTTTAGTACTGTTATTCACACCCAAGTACTTCTACTTTCTTGGATGGATGCCAAACTATAACTTTAAATGCAAGTCTAGAATGAATTGCCTTAATATCTTGGTAGATAAGAATGTATATTGAAGAAGGAAATGCATGCCCTGCTTCCTTTCTGCCATCCCCATAGTCTTGAATCTGGAGACCCAGAACTCAAACATGAATTTATGGATCTAGATAAAGTTTAAGGACCATATGTCCTCCCTGCTTTGTAACATATGTGTTCCTTTTTTCTGCCTTTTTCTACTCTGTTTCAGTATACATGTGGAAATTGCTCACCTATGGCCTTTCTGCACTACACTGTTATAATGCTATTATTCCACTTTCAACATCCTGTGGTATTCTGGGGTTTGTAGTTTACTGAGGCCAAAGAGCTGTCTGACTGGGAATTCTAAATGCCCCTCTCTAGACTGCAAACCCCAGGATCCCATGGGATGTTGAAAGTGGAATAATGGCACTATAATAGTGCAGAAAGGCTCCTAGTAAAGTGAAAAACAGGTATGCTCTAAGCTCAGTGTGATATTTCTGTTTACATTAGGAATAAGTGTTTCTCTTTTTATTGTAACCCAGGTTTGCCATAATTGCACAAAACAGAAACATGTTTGCGGCAGTGTGAGGAATTAATGGCTATAATGCTGCACCTAGTTTCTAATTTCCTGAAGCCAGACTCTAGTTATAAGCCTGAAAAAGGTTGAAGAACTAAGGCCATTTGGAGGTGTTGTTTGTAATTCAAGGTGTGATTACTGTTCCGAGGTCAGCATACATTTGGTAAATGGCATGTGAAGAGCCTCTGAGCTGACTGTCTTCATTAACTGAAGCTGAGAGATTCAGCTGGGATACTGTCTTAAAGAACATATATAAAGAACTGTTCCAGCCAGAGTTAAACCAAGGTCGCATTTGTTCTAACACCAAGTTTCTTATGGCTAGAGTGCATGTTATGTTAATATTGCCATTCAGGTTATGATGTTCCTTTTTCCCCCACTTTGAGTAATAGTGAGGAAGGATGTGATCAAGACAACAATACATAGGGAGGGCTTTTATAACTCTTAATGTTCATGCAGTAGCCCAGAGGAAGTTTGAACTGAAGCTGCAGTTTTTGTTGGGAAGGTACCTGCCTGACAGTGCTTATAGAGTCTTTTGATGGGGCAGTTTCTTGGGGGACTGAGGCATAAAGTTAAAGATTTGAAGCTTCTTCCTATTACTCTGGTTCCTATCCTGATTCCCCATCCTTTTTGGCTGCCATTTAATTTTAAAATAAGAATCATGTGACAACCTATGCATGTAACATGGTGTAGTTCAGACCTTGGTCTTGAAGGGGGCTAGCCTGCCAGAATTACTTAATCAGCACTGTCAACAACTGAATCTGGCATCTTGAGCAGGCGTTATGGTGGCTTACTGTTGAGCTGTGTAGCCCTCCTTGTGAGGTCTTCACTATTTATAAAGCAGATGCTGATATTTCCTTTGGAGAAATGCTATAAATCTAAATAAAATCTAAATAAATAAATAAAGTCTCCGTATAGTTATTGAGATTCCTGCTACCCTCCTACTGTCAGAAATAGCTACCTAAATGATATCTGATGCTTTGATAAGATGCATAGTTTTGAAATAAAGGCTAAACTGTGCATTCTGTGGAAAATCAGAGAGTCTAATTTTTAAAGCTTTTAAAGCAGCATCTCTTCCAGTCAGATTGGAGAACTATTGCTAGAGGTGGTGCTTAGCCCTTCCATCCATCCATCCCACTTCCTCAGTGAAAGTCTCCCCACACATCCAGATCATTCATTTGCTGCTGGAGGTAGCAAGCACAAGATGGATCGACATCTTTTTTCCAAGCAGAATTAACAGCAATGGAGGTGGGTGTTGGTGGGAAATTGTTAGGCATTGCCATCTTCAACATCTCAAGAAGAGGTTCTTCCTGAATTATATGTTACCCTGAAGGTTATAGCACTGTTCTTTCATATTATGTGTTTGCTGAATATAAATTTAAATTTTCTAAAATGATGACAAAGAGATGAAATGTACATGAACCACCACATTGTTAGTATGACGAAGGGCTTTTTTTCCCTTTTGTCTTCTAAGAAAATGTGATCTATTTCAGCCTACTCCTCTACTTAGAAGTTGTTGGCAGATGTTCTACTAACTGCATAGTAAATTTGGGAATTCAGAAACTATGTAGGAAACAACATTTGCATGTGATTATGCTTATCTTGCATTCTCAGGAGACTACCGCTAGTTGTTAGTCCAGTCACTTTTCCTCCAGCAGTGGTTCCAGATAAGTTTTCTGCTTGAACACATAAACATGGAATCCTGTCTTGCAAGGGAAGTTCCAGGAGAAAAATGGTGCAATGGGAAGAGGAGCTAGGCATTCCTCTCCACTTTCCCATGTGCTGCTTCCTTCCTTCAGCAGAGCCTCATGGTCAGCATAGAGGGTCTCACTCCACCATTTCTTGCTAAGGTGCCCCCACTTCCGCTTCAGAACAAGAGCTGTCACTGCAAATCACTATTGTTATTTTCTTATGGAGCAGATGGGCTGCTAGATTTTCAAGATGAAGCCAAATGTGCCTCATCATCTAGATGTCCCTTTAAGCCTGAGACGTTAAGAATGTGGATTATTAATTTTTTTAAAGGGAGTGATTCTTCACTAGAGAAAGAATGGGGGAGTGCAGAAAAGAATATGGAGAAGTCAGTCTCATGAAATGTAGCAAAGACTATATTTTGTTGAAGTAGAGAACAGGGCTGTAAAAAACTTGCTTCACTTTCAAAATGTTAGTGAAAGCTCTAGTTTCTCCCATTTTCTGAACTAGAAGATCCTTTTAACAGCCAAAATTCATTTTTGCACTGTAGTAAGAATGAACTTAATTCTAGCTTTATTGATTTAGAAATTATATGTTCTTTGTAGCTCAGCATCATATTTCATTTTAATTTTTTAACCTATAATGTTCACTTGTCTATCACTTGTTACACATGCCCATATCCTTAGTTCAGTAGAACTTAAATATCAGTAGATAGGTTTAAAACTGCACGTGGGCAAAACAATTTGAGGGCAAGGCAGTGGAGTGGAAAATCCTTAGTGGCCAAGCCACTTTTTTTTTTTTGGTAGCTTTCATGGCCATTAGAGGTCACCATTCTGGAGGCAAACTTTTTTCCAGTCTAGCTTCAGGACTTCACCTTTTTACCTTCACTACTGTTCGAGTTTCACCAGTGGAGAAACAGCAGCCAAAAATTTTCCTAAAGCAAATACCATTCCTGTTGTCAGAGCAGAGAACGAGTTTTCCTATTTCTTTAGACTGTCCTCCTAGAAAACATCATATCGCTGTCTTGAATATATCAAATTATTTTTATAATTCATGTAAAGAGAATGATCAATGCAAAATGGGCAGCATGTATGACAGTATTCAAGTACCTTTAGACAAAATATGTTAAAGCTTAAATGCGTTACAGTTACAGTTGGATTGTTGTCAAAGTATTTCCACAGAAAATATTTCATGGGTATTACATGCTAAAGATTTTCATTATATTCTATCTCCTGCCCATTGTGTTTTAAAAACTTAAAATTTCAAAGTGTTCCTTTCATGATAATACAACCATGGCAAAAAAAGCGACTTATTAGATTTCTGAATATAGATAAAATTATTTGAGAAAGATCATATACAAAGGGAAAGATGTGACATCTAAAATGTTTAACTCTTTGCCATGAGCATATTGCACTCTTTTGTTATAAAAGTTTATAGGATTTTGCTAGAATGCCAGCCAAATCAATAAATTAGTTCTCATTTAAACCAGCCTTTTAAATTATTAATTGTTCTTTTTGCAAGAAAAGTAGCCCACTGGTTGAAATAGGTGGAGGCGATTGCTTACTATCGTTTAAAAACTGGGAATTAATGCACAGACGGAAGATGGCTTCTTGGCGATTTGGAATGACCTTCTGAAATTGCTTCTCATCAGTGACTGGAAGATGTCTTCTAAATACATTTCAGTATCATAAACTTTTGTCAGATCTTTTGTTAGACTATCTTAATATTCAGTGGGTTGGGTCCAGCAAAACTATCCAGCAGATGAAAGACTTATTTTGTCAGTAGGCATCTTTTAATCCAGTGAAGTTTTTCTGCTAGTCAGACTGACAAAGAGGCAATCTTTCTAATTCTTTCTCCTGTCCTTGTAGTCTCCTACCTCCCGTGAAATCTGCTCCATATAATTGAGCAGGAGGAGTTTTCTGGCAGAGAGTGGGAGTTAGTGGCAGAGACTACAGACACAGGGGGAGATCAGCAAAAATTGCCTTCTCTACTTCTAGCAGTAGGAATAATTTGGGCAGAACATCCCTTAGGAGTGCTCATGTCCAGAGGCTCTGCATCCAATGCAGTGGTTCAGAAGATACATTATAGACCAGCAGAGATTTATAGTGATGTAATTGCTTGCCTATTAAAGTAATTGTTTTTTCTGTACAAAGTTTTGGCAACAAAAATTTGATTTATTGTCTTATTGAGAAGGCTCCTTTAGTTTGTTTAATTTATTTATTTGTTTCAATGGCTTGTTTTAATTTTTCGTCCTCTGTATAACAAACTGTTGAACAATGCTGCATGTATATACATTACTGTAACAAAAACATGCTGCTATCATTAAAGATTACATGGCAGAGATTTACCTTTTGTACACTGACTTACATTTTGTTGTACTACGGCTGTACTTCAGTATTCAGAAATCTATGTTGCAGCAAGACTTTAAAATGAAAGTACTAACTCAATCTGATCCTTACATTAAGTTAGGTGATATAGAAATAACTTGAATTTGAATGCAAATGTATTCTAATATTTGCATTACCTGTTTGTGTGTATAGTTTAGTTTTGTTTTAAAGAAATTGTTAACTGGTTAAAAAAAAAAAGTAAAAGTATGGAATCATTGCTGGGGTGAAAACAATAATTCCAGACTTGTATCAATTTTTCTATCACTCCACTTTTCCCTTGGTCCTCCTTCCTTCAATTCCATTTCCTGCCATTACTTACTGTTGTTTCAATATCCTGTATGTCATCTTACTTCTCCAGCTTCTATCAGCTGTTTTGGTGCAGAGCCAGTGTCCTTTTTTGTCCAGCTTCTCTTCCTGCTTTTGTGCCAATAATACACATCCTCAGCTATGTGTGAGCTGTTTCTATATGCAGAGGAAGGCATGTAGATGCACACATAATGGCTTTTCACTCAGCTTTCCTATCCTGTCAGCACTGTTCCTCCCATCTTTATAACTTCAGGACTGCAACCTAGAGCAGTGGTTCTTCTGGATATCAAAATCACCACAAATTGGATCTTATATGTTCTTAAAAATCTTATTAATATGTTTGGTACCTTCCTTTCAAATATGGTGATTTCAGTTTGGATATTCATCATCCACTTATAAACAAACTTTTACTTATGATAGACAACGAAGTGATGTGGTCCTGACATACACTTAAAAAAAATTAAAATAACTATTCAGGAGATGTTATACAGATTGTTGCTGTGGCCAGAGCTATAAGATGTAATGAATTAGTTGGATATTAAATGTAGCTGAGCTTAGTTCCATTTGAAATCAATGAGGAAAGTTATTTATTTTTTATAAGTTTACTCTGGAACCACCTGATAATTGTATTATGTAAATACCTATTAAATGTTAATTTTTATCCAGTTGGCCAACTTATCTATAAAGAGATTTCCATATTGGAATATTACTTTCCATTCTTATAAAATAAAAGTACTATGTTAGTAAAGAACTTAATTATTCTTCATGGTAAACACTGTACTCAGATCAGTTCTGAAAAAAGAAATAATTAACATTGTATTTCTCAAGAACTAAAAGCTTATTAGTTTCATTTAGTTATTTTGCAGAATAAGTGTATGCTATTTATGACTGCTTAGTGCAACAGAAAGGTAGAAGTGGTCAGCTCTCTTCCTTGTTGCATTTAGAAACTATATTTGAATAAATGCTTATTAAGCCCTACAGTAAAATAAGTATCACCTAGCATTCTCAGACTTCTTTCCAAAGCTCAAATACTTTTGGACCAACATGCGTAGAATTGATGTAGTTTTTTTATTTAGCACATTTTAAAATGACTCTTCATCTGTAACTGGTATGTGTGGATATATAGCTATAATTAAAATAATTTTAAAAAATTAAAAAAATGAAAACAAGGAAACAGTTAAAATGCTAGGGCTAATAGGCAGGTTTCCAAGTGATTCTTAAGTAAATTGTAGTTTTGCTGCCAGTTCCATCTCCATCAAGTGGCTTTTGTATAGTTATGGCTTCACAGCTGAAAATGCTTTGTCTCTATATGCAACATGCAATATGCTTCAGGGTATTTGGAGAACAGCTTATTCTGAGGATTGTTTGTCACGGGCAAGATTTGGAGAGAGGCCCTGCTGGGGTCTGGGTTTGCTCAGATACCAATAGATAGTCAGTGCAGCTCATTTACATAGAATTCATGTAATCTGATTCTGTCTGTCAATACTAGTTACATTTTGGCTCCTGTATTCTGAACTAACTTCTTGATCACTTTGAGAGCAGCCCCACATACTACTCATTTCAGTGCTCCACGTGGGACATGGTGGCAGTATGAGCCGTTGTGATCAGGTTATCCCTATTCAGAAATGTTCATAGCTGGGACTCGTCAAAGGTGCCTCAACTGGCAATGCTGAATGAAGAAAATACTCCTCTTCAGAGGCAGATCAACCCAGTTCAGAACAGGACCACACAACAGTCTCATTTTGTTAGAATTCAGGTTCAGTTCATTTGCCATTGTAAAGCACACTATTGACTCCTAACCACTCTTCAGCATCTACAGAGCCCTTCCTACAAGAAGAAATAGAGCTGGGTGTCATCAGCCAAACTTCTGACAGACAACCCATAGAATTAGTCTAGTAAGATACTACGGTCCAGAAGTGGAGAGACTTATTCATGCTGGGTACGTGAAAAGGAAAATGGCAACATTCTGCTGCAGGTCTCCCTTGTAGTAAGACTAGTACCAAGTACAAATGTGTTGTATTTCCTCCACCACGATAAATAAAGGAATGAATTCTTGTTAGAGGATATGTCTGCAGCCAAGAAGTGTAAGCTGATAAAAACATTAGTATTTAGACAAGGCTTTCCAAAGAAGCAGCCCAAAAAAGTTCAAGAAAATTGCAATGGAAGGAGTACCTTTGCTTCTTTTTTGCCTTTTTTTTTCTTTACCAAGTGGCTTCATAAATTCCTTCAAAATGAATGGTCAAGGCTGACCCTCCCATTAAGCAGAGCAAAGTGGCTGCCTTATGCAGCAGATTTGGCAGTGTCATGAAAGACCGGCCAATTATTGACAGATTATTCAATTTATTATGACCATATTTTTACTGCCAGCAAATGGGAACATGACACTTGTGAGATTTTCTTCTAGAGGTATCAAAATAACTTGCATATGTCACCATGTGCCTCAGGGACCAAAAGTGTTGATTCAGCCCAGGCTATAGAAGAATGCTGATGATGTAATCTTGAAGACGTAAGGAATCACATTTTCAGAAATCACATAATATTGTCAATTAGCAGTGAAGAGTTATGAATATGACTCTAACCAATGTCAAAGGCACTATCAAACAGGTGTAAGTGATTCTTGTGCAGCCCCGTTCAATATAGTACTAATAACAGCAATAGACTTGTCAGCTTCCAAGAAAGCCACCATTATAGACAACCTACCAATTGCTTTACCAGATGTTTTCTCAAAATGGAAAGATAGGGTTTTCTTTACACACTTACACTCCCAATAATTTTCCAGTGATAGCAGGTTGTTTAAGACTTGGGAGGGGTCCAACAAATAAAAATTTGCCTTGGGAAAAAAATGCAAGGAGTTCACCTATGTGAAAAGTTATGTGTCAATATTGCAGAAAATACCATGAAGATTGAAAGCCAATGTGGTATAGCAATGTTGGCCCAGGATTCTCAAAGATGAGGGTTTGAATCCGTGCCCAGTCATCGAAACCTACTGGGTCACCTTGGGCAAGTGACTCTAGGATAGGTCTATCATGTCAGAATTGATTTGATAGCATGTAACAACAACAGATCAAACAACAACAAATCACATAGACTGGGATACCTCACATTTGTAACCACTGTGTGAATGACTCAGTGTTTCCAGTTGTTGGTGAGCCTGTATATATATATGTTCTGCTTATACTTTCATATAAGTATATTGCAGTCCAGATTCTACCTCTGGTAGAACGGGCATCAAAGTTCAATCATTCCTTTGCATGTCCATAAATGCTTAGGTTCACAGTAGGTGACTGAAGATCAGAATTTTTTTCAACACCTTGTTGATCTATAGGTAAAACAAACCACTCAGAGACTGGTTCATGTGTTGCAAATAAACTGCACCATTATTAGCACCATGTTCCCTTTGAATAGTTGTTTAACTAGAAACTGCAAGGGAAATATAAATTATAAAGCAAATTTTCAGAAACATCTTACTCTTTTTTGAAAGGAGGGTGAAGAGGTTGTTGCCTTGGGCACGTAGACGAGCAGTAAACAGGATAAGTCAATTAGTGTAACGTTGGTCTTAGGCCGCTGGCAATTACAGAAGAAAAGTTGTATGTTTTGGCTAGAAAAGGTAGTGTTATTTCCCCCCAGTGAGCATTTGTATTGGCAATGAGGGGACAATAAAAATACATATTAAATATATTAAAAATATTAAAATGATCCAGCTTGCTTTGGAAGCAAGTTAATGAGCAAACCAACTTTTAGGCAATGTAGAACACAGAAGTCAGCAATGTAAATGCTGGTATTACTTTGACCATATATTGCTGCCCAGGGTTACCAAGGTGGTTTTCAAACACTATGAGATTTGGAAGGATTGTCACCATGGCAGAAAAACACCAGTATCATATCTTAAGAATTCCAAGTAAAGCTTTTAAGAGTGGATTTAGATGGGGAAAAGAGTACACATGATGAAAGCCCTTGGCCAGTATCTTACAGATAAACCATGCCTTAAAGAAAAACACCATCCAAAGATAACAGGGATTTGTACCTGGTGTGCAGGAAAGGGAAAGGGCCTGAACACACAGATTACTAATAACCAAATACGGTTAACAGATGAGGTAGTGGGGGGCTAAAATGCTACAACAGTGTGTTCTTTCATTTTTCTAGATTCTAGTAGCATGAAAAATAATGGCAATTAACAGAAGTAATCTATTGCTATTATCTTAGTGATTCTGACCTAGTGCTATAGTTAACTCAGATCTGATGTTAGTACAATTAAAATTTGGACCCTTCTGGCTTATCCAGTTAGTTTGCTTAGCAAATTTAGAGAACTATATTCTTAGGCTGCATTAAATATATTGGGCTAAGCCGTTTGAAATCAATTCAACTTTATATTTAGCTAGTGGAAAAACAGTTATCTGTGTAGTTAATTGTGGCCTGTAGACAACATGCAGCCTTTCCCCAAACCCCTATGCTCCACAAAAATTTTTTTTAAATACAGTGAAAAATGGCAAGAAAGGGTTGGTTGCCACTCTGGGGATCTCTAGAAGACTGGTGAATGATATTTCCTCAACCCAAGGAGAACAAAATAGAAATGGAAACTAAATGTAACTTCTAGTCACTTCTTGGTCAGATTTTCTGCCAGTTTTGGAGTTCTATGGCCTATTGTGTTCTGTAGGGGGAAAAATTGGTCTCCATCTCTAAGGCAGTTGCACAGCCCTGTTATAAATAAAGTCATTCTTTGTAAAGGTCTTTTTCTCCTTCTTTGGCTAATCATGTATGAAACTCAGGACAGGTAGCCATCATCCAATTAGAGATGCTCTATTGTGTGTTCATAGTGGTGAAAATAAGACCCTCTCACAGTGTCATAGTGCAACTCAGTAAACAAAATAAAAATCTATTTTTAATTGTTTGAAGTGTGTCCTGATTATAGGCTCTAAGCAGAATGGGATGTGCAGGAATTCTTGGCCTTACACTCAGGCCCCCACCCTAGGTATACAGTTGGTTGGATCCAGATTTAGAAGTACTTTGAGTAGTCCCCACTTAAATTAGTGGGGTTAACTTATATTCTACTGATTTCCGTGGTGTCAGTACTAAGGTTTTGTTGATTGCATTGGGTCTGCTGTAAGATAACTAAGTCTGGACCCAACCCAAATGTCTTACAAGCATTAAATTATGCCAGTATACCTATTCACATAGAAAGACCTCTGCCACATTATACATCTGCCCACTTTATTGAGATAGATGGAATGTATGAGAAGATCTGTTCATAAACAAATGTTCTGTTATAGAGATCACTTTATGCAAAATATTTTAAGCATAGTTTGAGAGCTACAACCATGTAAGACTTATTTCTACATCTCTAGGGTACAATGAATGATCAAGCCCATGCAGCTCTGTGCCACCTTTAAGGCCCCAAGGAATGGCATAGGGCCTTTGGCAGTGAGTGTATGTGAGTGTAAGAAATAAAATAATTTGTGTTACACTACTGGTACAAAAAATGGCTTACACACCATCCAGAAAAAAAATTCATAGGATCAAATGTTGTTCAGTGCCTTCCAGTTACTTCTAATTTATGGCAACCCTAAGGTGAATCTATTACAGACTTTTCTTGGCAAGATTTGTTCTAAAGCCAAGAGCGTGTGACTTGCCCTAGACCACCCCATAGATTTCCATGGCTAAACAGGGATTTGAGCCTTGATCTCCCAAAATCCTAGTGCAACTAGGATCACTATCACATCACATTGGCTCTTTATCAAATATATATTTGGCAAAAAAATGTGGTCGCCTGTTGCAACATCTTATTGTTTCCTGTTTTCTCAGGAAGATCCTGCTGTGATCTGTGAGGTTATTAATAAGCATTTATACATGTAAAATAGAAACTCTGCAATGGAAAATTCATAATTTCACTTTCTCCAAGGGAAGTGAAAACTCCCCTTGGTTATGAGAGAGCTTCACACAGGCTGGGATGCAGAAAGAAGTGAAGGACTTGAAAACCGAATGAGGAGAGGTCCTAAAAGGCTCAGGATTAAGAACCCCAGGCTAAGATGTCAAAGATTGAATGGCTGACTGAAAATTGTGCTACCCACTTTTGTTCAATAAGTGAGAAAGAGAAATCAGAAGGAAGGATAAATATAGGAGGGAGGGGACATGGAAAAGGATGAATAAAATAGATAATGGGGGACTGGAAATGCCATAGAAAGATGAACATTACACAGGACCTATATTTTACTAGCTTTTTATCTCTCATGCCAATGCCTGCTAGGCTAACAAAACTACTTACAGCTTCACACAAAAACCTTTATTTTGTTTTTATAAGTAGTCTAGATTGGAGCAATTTGTTCTAAACTTTTAAAATATTGGAGTATATTTGACAGCAATAAAAAGACAGCAGTAAAAAATTATGTATGTCCATGTTGACCATAAGACAGATTCCAGAATCCGTATTGTAATACTTTTATTAGACTGACAAAAAATGAACGAAAATTTTGCTACTAGCTTTTGAAACCAAAGTTTCTTCATCAAGAAAACATATTTTAAAAATTGTACAAGATTAGAATCACATATTCCACATCTTGCATGAGATGAGAGCAAGTATAGATGCTTAAAATGTAACCTTTAGCAGTTTGCTTCCACACTACACAATTAGAGCACTGCCGTGGTTTCATCACATAGGATCCTAGGATTCAAGTTTAGGGAGGGGTATTTAGACTCCTCAACCAGAGAGATCTAGTGCCTCCCCAAACTTCAAATCCCAAAATTACATGTTGCCATGACAGCTGAAATGAAATCATAACACTATAATTGTGTAGTGTGAAAAAACCCTTTGAAGAAAGTCCTCAGAAGGACTTTAGTGAAACTAAGGCCATTTCCACCCTACACTATTATAGTGCTATTATACCGCTTTCAACCTCCTGTGGAATTCTGGGGTTTGGAATTTACTGAGGCCAAAGAGCCCTCTGGCTGAGAATTCTAAATGCCCCTGCTAAACTGCAAACCCCAGGATTCCATAGGATATCGAAAGTGATTCCATAGGATATTGATAGCACTATGACAGTGTGTGATAATGGGGCTTCCCATTATCTTGACTTAGCTAAAGGGGGAAACTGCCCTCTTCAGGTAAACCAAGGGTTAATAAGGTGTTGGGATTAGATTACATTTTAGTATGTGGTCAGCATCATAGGTCATGTGGGTCAGCATCATAGGTCACAGGGTGAGACTTGACCAATCAAAAAGGAAAGAGGTGAGCATCTTCAGGATGCTTCCAAGGAGAAGTTATAAAACTTCTTGTGATGCCATGTGGCCGAGAGAGATAACAAAGGGATAACAAAGAGACAACAACCAAGGAACCTCCTGGAGGGGGGTTCTGTGCCAGTAGCAGGCTGCAGGCTGCAGGCCTAGCCTCCTGGCGTCTTCCTCATAGAACATCTAAGCCTAGGAACAACTGTGAGTAATTAGAAATAGTTATCTAGTTGCGTTAGGAACTTTTCTGTTATTTTGGAGGCTGGCTGATCTAAAGAATGTATCTGTGCTTTTATATCTGTTTTTTTGTAACTACTTGTAACTAAGCGTGCCTGGGAGGAGGGAGCTTCCCATGTGTGGTAATTTGCCTTGTTTATTTGCATATCTTTAATAAATACTTTCTGTAAAAGACCCCGTTTCTCTCCTTCCCACGCCAAGCTAGGTAGACTGGGGGAAAAGGAAGATCCTTTAGGGATTGACATGTCTGGACAGCATCCCACTGTGCTGTCCCAAGTGTCCAGAATTCAGTGGGTGGTGGCAGCGAAGATGAATTAACAGCTAAAATTCATAACAGGCTGGAATATACATCCCAGCAGCACATGGGGTTGACTTCCAGCTTCACACAGTGTAGTGCAGCAATAGCCTTAATTTTACAACTTAGATAGATTTGGTCAAAATCATGGGACACCTGCCCCCAGTGCTATGATAGAAAACCATGTATTAATTTGGTACCTGGGAGAAGACCAGCATTGATGCCCCTTCAAGGGGAGGGCATTCCACAAATGGGGTGCCACAGTAAAGAAGACTGTCTCCTACATCTCCTACATCACACAATGTATTGTCTTCACTGGCGGACAAAAAAAGAAGGATGCTCCAAAAGATCTCACTCCTCAGGCAGGAGTAAATGGGGAGACATGCTCCTTCAACTGGTTGGCTTAAATACCCTAAAGGCACCAGATCCCATCTGATCTTGGAAGTTAAGCAGAGTCAGCCTTAGTTAGTACTGCCAAATGGGAGACTGCCAAAAATAACAGGTGCGTAGGCTACATTTCAGAGGTGGGAAATGGCAAAACCACCTCTGAGTATTCTTTTCTTAAGAAAATCCTATGAAATCCACACAATCTCCATAACTCCACGGGTGACTTGAAGGCACATATGCACACTGCTTCAACTGTTGAATCACCAATAGAACTTTCATTTTAATCCTACCTCTACTGGGAATGCTAGTTTATGTCATCACCCACTTCCCACTTTGTAACAGAGAGATAATATAATTTACAGATTATTGTAAGGATTCTAACTAAATAATACATGAGAAATCTCTAGAAAAGTTTGAACGCTTGAAAATGCTATATAAATATGAAATCTTTGTTATCCATTTAAAACTGTAAGGCAAACAACAGAGTTAAATAATCTCCTGAAGGCTTGTTGAATTAAAATAATGTTGACCTTAGTGAGAGAACCTCCCGGTCCAGAGACAGAAGATAATCCTGAATGTTATTGGCAAATGGTGGGGAAAGAGTCAATAGTGCTGTCTGGCCAGCTTGGTGAAATAACTCAGGTGTTTGGATGATAAAGATAACCTAGACAGCAAGCCAAAAAATGGGGACTTCAAACAATTATAATGTTAAGAGCCAGATATCTGAAAGGGAGAAAGCTTGCAAGGTGGAAAATGGGATGAGGCTCCTATGCCTTTAATAGCTCCAAAGAAGATGGAATTTCAGCAGATGGTGTTTCTGTGACAGGCGATACCTGCTAAAATTCCCTCCTCTGCACAGCTATTAAAGGTACAAGAGCCCTGTTCAGTTTTTCATTTGCCAGCCCTAATGGGAGGAGAAATGAAGTTGAGAGAACAGAGGAGTGGAATGGAGCCTGAGAAATTGTAGATCTGCATTGTACATCAGCAAGTGAAGTGAGGACAAAGGGAAGTGTGTGAATTCTACGTACTGGGGAGATTTCACTCAGATAGTGGAGGTTTTCCTCCTCTTCCATTCCATTGCTATCCCTTTTACTCCCTGCACAGCTTTTCTGGAATATTGTCAGACTCTCTTCCAGTGTGTGATTTGGTGTGCTGGTGGGATCAGGGGAGCTGCAATAGGAGCAGGATTATCAGGAGGATTTGCATGTGATGTTGCTTCCATCTGATCTCTGGTGATACCACATGAACACTGCAGCTGCCCTGTTTTGGCCCACGTGCTTCAGGAGATTATTCCAGACAGGAGGTTTTTTTTGGGGTGGGGTGCAGGTGGCTGCAGCAAGGGGGGGCAAGGTAGAAAAATCTTACTTCAAGTGGCTTTTTGCCCAGGCTTCTTTAAACCCATCCCATTGTTTTGGAGGCTGCATGTTTCTACTAACACAGAATTTAAAGCATTCAAAGATGGAAACTAGGAATACTTTATCAAAAGGCATCGAAACTATTTTTGATAGGGAACCAAGGGAGATGATCCTCTATATATGTTCGGAGTCTTTTTTGGTCTAGTCAGATACTCACATACCCATATAGATTTTCAAAGTAAAAGGAGTGATTCTTTGGGGTGCAAGCTCCCTTCAGGCACCAAATATCCCTAAATCTTTGCTTTCCCTCACATTTATTCACAAGCCTTGTTCCTATAATCTGCTATTACGACTGCACTGTATTTGGTTTGGTTAGGAAAATTCTCCTGGCTAATTGGGGATCATATGTTCTTAGAGTCATAGAACTGGAAGAAACCCCAAGGGCCATTGAGTCCAACACCCTGCTGTGCAGGAATATACAATCAAAGCATTCCCAACAGATGGTCATCCAGCCTCTGTTTAAAAACCTCTAAAGAAGGAGACTTCACCACACAATGTATTCCACTGTCAACCTACTCTTACCATCAGGAAGAAATATTTAAACATAGCATCATGTCACCTCTTTACTTTCTCTTCTCCAGGCTAAACATACCCAACTTCCTAAGCCACTCCTCATAGGGCATGGTTTCTAGGCCTTTTAATACTTTATTCACCTCTTCTGGACACGTTCCAGTTTGTCAGTATCCTTCCTGAACTGTGGTACCCAGAACTGGTCACAGTATTCCAGGTGGGATCTAGCCAAAGCAGAGTAGAGTGGGCTATTACTTTCCATGTCCTAAACTCTATACTCCTATTGATGCAGCCTGGGACTGCATTGACTTTTTTAGCTGCCACATTGCACTGTTGCTTCATGTTCTGCTTGTGGCCTACTGAGACTTCTAGATCCCTCGCACATGTACTGTGGTCAAGCCAGGTGTCACCTATCCTGTATCTGTGCATTTCATTTTCTCTGCCCAAGTCTAGTGTCTAGTGTCTACCTGTTGAGATTCATTTTGTTGGCATTGGCTCAGCTCTCTAATCTGTTAAGGTCGTTTTGAATTCTGATCCTATTCTACCCCTCCTCATTTGGTGTCATCTGGAAATTTGATAAGAATGCCCTCTATTCCCTCATCCAGGTCATTAATAAAGATATTAAATAGCACTGAACCCAGGACAGAACCCTGTGGCACCCCACTAGTCACTTCTCTCCAGGATGAAGAGGAGCCATTGCTGAATATCCTTTGGATCCAGTTAGTCAACCAATAGCAAACCCATCAAAATCCACCCCAAAGTAGCATTGTCTAACCCAGATTTTGCTAGCAAGTTTGCAAGAATATTGTCATGCCAAAGGCCTTACTGAGGTCAAGATATGCTATATCCAGAGTATTCCCTTCCTCTACCAAGCTAGTAACTCTTTCCAAAAAAAAGAGATAAGATTAGTCTGGCGTAACTTGTTTTTGAGAAACACATGTTGGCTTTTAGTGACCATGGCATTCCTTTCTAAATGCTTCCAGACTCTGTTTAATGATCTGCTCTAGAGTCTTTCCAGGTATTAATGTTAGGCTGACTGGGCAGTAGTTGTTTGGGTCCTCTTTTTTTCCCCTTTTTTTGAAGATGGGGAAAATATTTGCCTTCCCCCAGTCAAAATGGGATGTTGAATGGGATGACACCATTATTCTAACTGATGACATCACTGAGGACAAATAAGACTGATTTAGAGTAAGGAAACTGTTTTCCTAAGCTGGTCACATGGGTAATCATTAGGAATAGGAGGACATACTAAGTTTATTCAGGGCAATGCTTTTTCAACAGGTGAACACATTTGTGAAAAACTACCATTTCAGCCAGGGTATTACTTCAGTGCTGACAAAACTATTAATGAAAATCATCACTTTTGGCTCAGCTCTATTATTTCTCCACCCTAGACTGATACGGGCATCTTGAACTTTCAGTGCTTACGTAACTTTTTGACAGGTGATTCGGATAAAACAGAGGCATCAGACAAAAACTCACCTACCCAATAAAGCAAATTTCTGTCTAAACAAAAAGGCTTGTGTCATACAGCGAAACACTATCAGAAAAGAGGACAACTGAACCTCCCAGGGCAAAGATTTCTGTAATTAAAGTAGAGCCACAAACACACAAAAACTTCCTTATCAGCCAAGCATCTGTCCATGATGGTTGACAGAAGTCAGTGCTTTTTAATCTTAAACTGCACCCTAAAGCAGCATTCATGTCATCTGTAATCTCAAAATGGGTTTCAGCATGGAGTTATTTTCCCAGTCCACCGTGTCCTTGCTTGGCTTGCAAGACAGTAAGAGGAAATTATTTGAATCAAGTAAGTGATTGCCGCGTCACAATACAGCCTGTTGCAGGGGAGAAGGCAGGGCCTCAGGACCATGTGTTAGGAATCCATATACATTACATAATTTATGAAGGAAACACACATTGCTTCTTTTTATGTTTCAGAGGAATAGGAACCTCATCCTTTCCAGGTCAATGATCACATTTATTTTAAAAGAATAGACCTGGTTTCTATGCACGTGTAGTCTTTATAACTGATTGTCATAAAAAGCCAATAATATTTGTCAACAGAGAGGCTAAAAAAAGGGCTGCCCTCACAGTAATTTCTGGTATCTTTATTGGAATATACTTTGTTTGCATGCTGTACTCCTCGGTGTGAGCAAATGTCCAGACGTGGCTGTCTGTAAGAAAAAAAACTGCTTTTTTATCCAAAATAGATGTTTGTATAGAATTTAAGTAGAAGTAACATGGTGTAGAACAGTTCACCCCCACATTCGCAGGTTTCACTTTTGCAAATGTGATTATTTGTGAAGTGCCCACTTGCCCCCCCATTGTCTCCTTCCCATTCCCTGGCCTTTTGCCTGGGTGCAGGGAGGGGGAAAGGTCTTCACTCTTTTGCACTCTCCTGTCCCTTGCCCACAGAGGTGCACTGGCAGTGGCTGGCAGGCAGGTGCAGAGAGGGTGATTGCCCATTCCCTGCACGTCCTCGCCCAGTGCCCATATGGGTGCGCTGTGAGCAGCCAGCAGAAGGTTGCAGGGAAGGCGATCACCCATTCCCTGCACTCCCTTGGCCACTGCCTATGGGGGTGCACTGTTAGCAGCCGGCAGGAGGGTGCAGGGAAGGTGATTGCTTGTTCCCTGTGGTCCCTGCCCACCACTGCACCAGCACCAGAAGCCAGCAGGGGTGTGTAGGGAGGCTGCCGGCCAGGAGAGTTGTTCACGGTTTTTTGACATTTGCGAGGGTTCTGTGTCCCTAACCCTTGAGAATGTGGAGGGCCTACTGTACTGTGGGTGCTGATTACAACTCTGGGTCATACTCTTTCTAGGGAAGTCAGTGGCAAACCTCTTCTGAATAAATCTTACCTCTGCAGTTGCTTTAGGTTTTAGTCTCTCTCTGTGTGGCATGTGTGATCGTGCATTCATGTATTCGTGTATGGTGTAGAATTTAAGACATCAACTTATCCTGCCTTCCCCTAATTATGGAAAGGAAATTATTTGCTTGAACTAAGTTCTTCTAGTGTGTGTCTGTGTTCGTGTTCATGTTCATGGTTTGCTACAGAAATTAGGCACCAAGTCTGCCCTTCCAAAAAAATATAAGGAGGAAAGAGAAGTGAAGAATTGTTGCATGAATGAGGGAATGCAAAAAACGTTGCACCTATCCTTCTCAAACTCTGCAGTTGTTTTCCTTCAGGCTACTCCTGTGTTGTCTGTCATTTCAGGACACTGGTCCAAAGGGAATTTATGTGGATAAGATTGTTTGTTTGTTTGTTCATTTTTGGATGACTAAAATCTGTACTTGCACAGGAATTCATGCCATTGTTCTTCTGAAATTTGGCAGCTAGCTTCCCTCAAAGGAGGGAACCATGTATTCCAAATTCTGCCAAGATAAAAGACTTTTTGCACTTCCTTTTTTAAAATATCAAATTTCAAAGTCAAAGAACACAAGAACCCATGAGACTATTTTTCAGCCTAAGGATCTGGTATATCTACAAATCCCCTTCAATTCAAGCAAAAAAAGAGAGTGACAACTTGGAGGGGGTGTTCCAATGATAGCCAGTGAATGACTTCCTTCCCTCCTAAACATTTAACTTGTGAAATATCTTTTAAGAGTCATGCTGTGGCTACAATTTTTGTAAAATGATAGATGCAGAAATTGTCTATTGACGGCTGCAATACTGTGCACACTTATTTAGGAGTGTGTCTGGTTAAATACAGTAGCTGGGATCAAGAGAGTTTATTCAAGCTGCCCAAGAATTAGAGCAATTATAGTGTGATTTTTGCCTTTTTTAATTTCTTTAAACAACATCTTGGTCATAAACTGCTTCTCAGAGGCCCTTCAGTTTCAGATGTGTTTATCATGCAGCTTGGGAGGCAGTTGTTTGAGACACAAAGAATCCAAGTCCCCTTTACCATGCAGAACTCAGGGAGCTGTTCATTAGAACCCAGTATATGGGAGTCATTTCCAAATGCACATATGGAGAGGACTGGACTGAAGCAGAGTCCTCATAATTCATTTTTATAGCCCCCCCCCACTCCATGCAGCTGAGAGAGGTCTCAGATCAGCAGAATCTTTTCATCTGGGATCAGTGTATGTGGCATTGTGACGAGAACAAGAAATATGATAAATTTCCTGTAGAAAACTATGTGGAAACTGCCAGCAACTTCAATAGAATTACTCAGTGCTACTCTCAGTTTCAACTTTTTGAGGATATTTCAAGAGAACCTGTTTTAAAATGTCTGAATTGTAGCCATGGTGTTGTTTTATTCCTGTGTTCGTGTTGTAGATCAGGGTTTCTCAGTAAGGGTCCCGTGGAGCCTTAGGGTTCCTTAAGAGATTGCTAGAGATTCCACAAGATACTGTGATTCAAAACCTTCTTTTGAGCTGTAGATACAATAATTCTTCTGCAGGTCTTCCTGGAAATTACTTAATGGGGTCTTCCAGGGTAAAAATGCTTAAGAAAAGCTGTTATAGATACCTATAAACTGAATGAATATAATAGTGACAATATAATAAACTAAAACTGCAACTTTTTGCTGTTATACAATTGAGTTATCCAATGGAAAGTAGAGATGTATATTTATTAACAATTATTTATTATTAATAATTTCTGTTAATATTGTTATTATTAATAATTATTATTTATTAATAATTTATTTATTATTAATTACTTTTTTCATGTAGCAGTGTCATGTAACATTACAACATGGTTTAGGACTACACATATGACCAGAAAGGAGCCTGTTTGAACCTTGGGTTTGTGATTGCTCTCTGCTCTCCCCTAGAATAAACTAGAATTCAAAGCAAATTCCTGGCTTATCATTGCAGATAAATGAGGAAATATAGTTTAAATGAAAGTCTGTTCAGTTGCTAAAGAAGCCAACAGCAAACCCTGAATTACTCAATTGCTTGTTTAATAAAGCTCCCAGTTTTCATGTAACCACGAGCCTGAACTTTGGTAAGCACAAACCTGAACTGTGGCTTCTTCTTGCTCTTGGCTTGCTTACCTGATATCTGCAGACACATGGCAGCAGACTGGACTCAATGGCCTTTGTGGTCTCTTCCAGCTCTATGATTCTCTCATGTTAGACTCATAGTGATAAGCAAGACCAATCCACATGAACATTGATCAGGAAGTACGCAAACTTTAGTTGGATGCATCTGGAGGGTGCCAGGTTTCTTATCCCCATTTACTAGAATATGTGAGTACTATCTTTATCTACCATGAAAATTCAAAGATCTTTTATGTATCCACAATAAGGTATTTGTTCAACCAAGTATTTTATAAAGGGCTTTTCAAGAGACAAAGCTACCCAAGTTATACTGAGTCAAATGGGAGCTTTGAAATGTTACTTTTGGAGAGAAGGCATTCTGGCTGGGGGATTTTGGAAGCTGCAGCCCAGAGAATAATATTTTTTAGGATCTGAGTGAAACCATTAATCTGTCAAGCCCACTCATACCTACTATCTACGACAATGACTCTCTGTTGTCTCAGACAGCCTTGAGTGTCTTTCCTAGCCCTATCAGCTGAGACTCTTTTAACTGGAGAAGATGAGTCAGAAAGCAAAAAAGAACCTAGTGATGTTGTGGTTCCCACTGTGACAACTCTCTTGTTTTGTCCATAGCTCAGCAATCAGCAAGCACTGGGAGGCAGAACTCGCCACACTCAAGGGTAACAATGCCAAGCTTACAGCAGCTCTGCTTGAGTCCACTGCCAATGTGAAACAATGGAAACAACAGCTTGCTGCATATCAAGAAGAAGCAGAACGTCTACATAAACGAGTGAGTTTAAAATGCTTGAATATGCAGGGTTGGAGAAATTTGCCATCTTGTTATGAGCTAAGAGGAAATTTTGAAAACAGTATTGTCTTAATAGGCTACCCTTTCATCTAACAACAATTCATGCAAGCCAATTTTAACTTCATGAAATGAAATATGTTATGAAATTCTAATGTGTTAGCTTGTTTAATAATTCTACTCCATGCCCCCCCACTGTGATAAGAGAGAGACATCTACAGTGCTGTTATTACATATACAGCAAGATTTAGCTAATGAATCACTCCAGAATTTTAATATGTATTACTAAGGAATATCTGCTGTGCTTTGTCTGTGGTATGAAGCCAGGGTGATTAGACTGGCACCCTTGGTCAGACATTGAGAGAAGCTGTACAGCAAGGACAGAGGAAAGGTTCACACAAGAATGACTCTGTGTCACAATGCTGCATGACCTTGTAAATGCTGCACTCTTGATTCTACTTTACTGTACACCAACATGGCCCAAGGCATTTGAAATTTGTATCTAATTGCCTGTCCGAACTGCTGCTTTGTGTGCAGACCATGGCTATAAGCCAACATATTTGTATGGTTATGTCTGTTGAAATAATTAAAACCAACATAAACAAGCCAGAACATTTCTTATGCCAGACTTCATGGAGGAAACAGGAGGCACAAGAGCGAAGGGACTCTGGCCCTTTTCTCACGGGGTAATTGAATCTTCCCAGGTCGACCTCAATCGGGTGCCATTTTCACCTTAGAGAGCACCTGATCGCATTAAATTTTTTGGATTCTCACCCCAATCCGCGCGGGGGAGCCACCATTCAGCATTTCCGCGCACCTTTTAAAAACCAGAAGAAATGTGGTTTTTTCCTCCAATCCGCGCTCGTCGTTTCGTGAAAAAGCGACGGTGCGTCCTGATTTGTGCGGGCAATCAAGAGAGGGAGGGATCAAAGCATGGCCAGCAGAAGCCACAAGACCGCCCCCAATACGAACAGCTGAAAGGACCGTCATTAGCGGTGCTAGCACCCCAGCAATGTTCGTCAGTAGCTCGTTCTCCATACACAAAACAGCAAAAAGCAAGCAGAAAGAAAGAGGGGGAAACTGTTTCCACGGTGGTTCAAAAGAAAGGCGCGGGACAGGGTGAGGGGGCGGAGGATGTGGGGGCGTGCGTGCGTACTGACGTCAGTGATGACGCTCAGGATGTTTCTTTTAAAAATAGGGCACAGCCAATCAAATGCTAGGCAGGGCGGGGAAAGGACACCTTTGGGAGTGGCCATGGTAATATTGTGTGAATGCGTTGATGCTGCCTAAGCCTCTTCCCTATGGAGCCGTGAGAACGCTACTAAAAGTTCAGTCGTGTTAGTGGGGATTAAGGAAAACCCCGCCTGGATCGTGGCGGCACGATTTCTGCACCCCGTGAGAAAAGGGCCTTAGACATGAGTGGCAACCAAGACGATGGAATAGAATATGAATAAAGAATAAAGAATTTTGTCTGTATGTGTTTATATTAAATTGTAGCAAGCACAACTCTTCTGCTTTTGATGCTGCTTTGGCTCATCTTCAATGCAGCATTAACTTGCTCAATTTATAAGGTAGATAAGTGTGGACATTCAAAATTATCCTGTTGTTTCATTGATCTATTCAACCAAGCCTGAAGCAAGTTCTTTAGATGGATCTGTCAATAAGACAAATCAAGGCAAGATTATACCAGCATAGGTAGGATGCTGTAATGGTAATGACACACATGGCACCTTTGCTGCATTCAGTACCAGAATGCCTATCAGTTTTGATGTCCAGAAAAGAAACAGTTTTGCAAATACAAAGTAAAAACCATCAGCTCATCATGCAGATTGGGTGGTCCTCTTAGTGTCACTGTGACAAACGTACAGTTTCTCCTTCCTAGAACAGTTTTGCAGAAGAGTTGTTTTTTAAAATCACAGAACCATAGAACTGGAAGGGACCAGCCCCTGCTCAGTGCAGGAGATCCAGCTATAGCATCCCCACCAGTTGGCCCTTTTTTGAACATATCTAGGAACCCTACCACTGCTCTAGGCAGTTGGTTCCATTGCCAAACTCCTCTCCTTGTTAAGAAGCTCCTTCTAATGTTCAATCAAAATCTACTCTTCTGTAACTTAAAACTATTAGAAAAATTATTAAAATTATTAAATGATTAAAATTATTAAATGATAAAAGAGGGGAGGGATGTTGGAGGGAAGAGCAAGAATGTTTTGGCTAAGGTATCCTACTGTTCGCTGGTATTCAGATCTATCATTTCAGTTGTGAAATTGCAGGTAGAAAAATTCCAGGGCTCCTGTTTTTGTGTCATGTCTGTCATGTTCAGAGCTTTTTTGTCATCTTACTGCTGTTTTGCTACAAACTTTCAACTTAAAAAATATTTTTTAAACCTGTTATTTTGGGTGGGTGATAATTTTACAAAACAGAGAAACACATTTTGTATGTAAATCTGTTAAAGCACAACATCACTGGATGCAAAAGATTTTTCTATCCCATACTCCATTCTCTAAGGAGGATCACTGGAAAGTATTTATCACAGCATGTCATACTGATAAGAACCTTTCACAGGATAGAGGAGGAAAGTTCTGAAGCTGTCTTAAGGGGTAAAGAACACATCGTATGCAAATCAATGTAAATAAAAGCCATGGCAGCTGCTTTTTCTGAAGAAAAGTGGCTTCAGAAAGTGGCTTCCATTTTAAGTAGAAATGTGAGAAGGAAGAGTATGTTTAACCTTTTCCCTGATTGCTGATTTTCTGCTTCAGATAGTCACCCCACAGCTGCTTTTCTCCCTATGAGATTCCAGATGCAGGCAGATGCTTGCTTGGAATCCCCATTGCAGGGGCAAGAAACTGGGAGCCTGAGTTTGATAGAGAGAATGTATGTTATGGAAGAAAGCACACACCTGCTCCTCCCAGCCTATTGATGCTGGGTTGAAAGTAGCCTGTTTCCAACTTCTTTTTTTCTTCAAAGTGCAGAAGGGCTTTATCTAATAGTCTCATTATAGCTGGCTCCTCAGAGACTATGGCCATTTCTGCACTACAGTGTTAAACTGCTGCTATTCCACTTTCAATGCCCTGTGGAATTCTGGGGTTTGTAGTTTACTGAGACCAAAGAGCTCTTTGGCTGAGAATTTGAAGTGCCCTTCCCTAAACTACAAGCCCCAGAATTCAATAGGAGGTTGATAGTGGAATAGCAGCACTTTAAGACTGTAGTGCGGAAATGGCCTATGTCACTACTCATAATTGGCTCTACAAAGGTCAACTAGGTAAATTGTTCTAGTAACTCTAGGGGCTGGCGTTTCTCTCCCTACAGCTACAATAACTTGCTTCTGCTGATCATCAGGTGAAAAAAGTTTTTTGAGAAATATGGATCTGCAGGTGGAGCCTTCTGTTTATCATTCTTTTCTAAATTGGTTCTGTGTTCCATTAGCTAGTACTGTAGTTTATGGTTCTTCCTCATTCTCTGAAATTACTGGCATAAATTATAATCATAGAAGGTTAGTTATGAAGTTGACTGCATTTTATGATGAGATTTCCACCCTCAAATATAGCCATAAATTACCACAGTGAAAGCTCACACAGTTACCATACCCTTTAAGATTTACTAAGCATAGCTGACATACCTGGCTGAATTAATAAATCCAGCCTTCTTGGGAACATGTGATACTTTTGTATTTAAAAAGCAAATCAACTTCAGTTTGCAATCATACCGATGACTTCAAATCAGGACAGAGCTGAGTAATCAATGTTCTTGTTTGCATAAAAGGCAGAGTACACACACACACACAAAACGAAGCATAGCTGTTGAATACACCCAAACTCTTGGATAGTAAATCCACGGAAACCTTTTCTTCTTCTTACATCTCACAGTTGATGTATGCTAATTGCCTCAAAATCCTGGGGGTTTTTTGGCTGAAATACTTCATAATCATAAGCAACTAGGAACCAATCATAGCTATTTATTTAGAAAAGACTGCATGCTCTATTTGCTTCTTATTTTAAATGTCATTGTTAGGTCACGAAAATGAACAAGATTTTTGTCTTTGGGCTTCTAAGAAACTCGAGTTTACTGATCATGGAAGGGCAACAGAAGTAGTGGAGCTCCCTGAAAGCTGTAGTGTGGCACAGATTGCTATGTCACAAAAAATGCATTGTGATTGTAAATCGTGTGAAGCTAAACTTGCAAGCCCCAACCCAAGCACTTAAGGCATTAGTCCCCCTAGTTCCTCCTATAAAGTGGAATTACTAAGAAAGATAGCAGAGGAAGCCAGGGATGAATGAAAATAAACATGTGCTTGTAGTCATTTATGTACTGAGTTATTGCTATGATATTTATACCTTTTAAAAATTGTCCATTATTCTTTAGAGCTTGGAGTGAGCAAGAGGCACAATCCTGTGATATCCAAGTGGCCATAGGATTTGCAGACCCAGAACTGATGTAGAACTTGAGGGTAAAACTTGAACAAGGTGTAGGCAATCTTAGTAGGTCTAGGGGGGGCGGTCTATATTTCTCCCTTGGGATCTGCTCTGGGCCAGCCCTCCCTCTGCCATCCAGCCAGTACTATCCTGCTGCCAAAATTCAGCATTTTGCATGCCTTAGAGACGTTTCACTAAAATTCAGTGGCACTACAAGCTGTTTAAACTAAATAAAATTTTAATTAAACTAAATACCAGCTCAGAAACTGGCAACAGCACCTAAGCATTAGGAAGAACTTCTTTACTGTAAGAGCCATTTGGCAGTGGAATAGATTGCTGTGGAAAGGTGGTAGACTTGCCGTATTTGGAGTTGTTAAACAAAGATTGGATGAGCATCATTCAGAAGTGCAGTTGTGCATTCCTGCATGACAGGGAATTGGACTAAATGGCTCTTGTGGTCCCTTCCAATTCTAGGATTTATTCTTTGAACCTCCTATTCACTTCTTCCCTCCTTCCCCAGCGAATACGTGCCAGCATGGCTTTGAATGTAATGCATGCTCTGTGACTAATTCTGTTTTGCCCAGTACATAATTCACAGATACAGAGCGATGACTCCCATTTCTTGAAGGTCAGCTAAAACCAACAGTATGCCCCTGAGGTGCTGTCATTTATTTAGTAACCCAGGTAATTATTGTGCCTTGGAACAATATGAGCCTGGATCACTTTTGACCTTCACAATTATGTGTCATCTTGGGCCATTCACCTTAACTCCCAATGGGATAATTGGTCCTCACAAATGCTTGATACAGATAGGTGACAGGCAATTTTTACCAAAGGGCACAAAACATTTAATGGTACTCTTTTTCCCCTGGCCTTCTCCTCTTCCATCAATAAAACAATCTTTCATTAATTTGCAATATAAACCTGTATAGATTTACTCAAAAATAAGACCCATTGATTTCACTGGGAATTCATACCCAGGTGCATGGAGTTCCAACTTTCACTTCTTTCTGTCGGGATTGATTTGAGGGTGTTCCTGCATGGCAGGGGGTTGGACTGGATGGCCTGTGTGGTCTCTTCCAACTCTGAATTTCTATGATTCTATGATTCTATGATTCTACAACTTTATATATTTTATTTCTTCCATATATATCCCCCTTTTTCTATATAATGATTCCCAGCTGAGTTTCAGACGCAGATAGAAATTCATAAATGAAGTTATACTTTCTTTAGTGTCCTACCCAACCAATCGGCTTAGTGAGGGAAGAGGATTCTAAAAGGTGCATCTTCATTCATAATTCTTTGTTAAGTTTACTGGAAAACATGCCAGGAAAAACTGTTTGACCCTTGGTTCTTTTTCATTTATCTGGTATGAGCTGGGCTTGTAGATTTTAAAGTTAAATTACACTGTTCTCATGATGCTGGGTAACTTTAAAATCTACAAGCCCAGCTCATACCAGATAAACTATGAAACTAATGGTTGGTGATATATTAGTATTGAAAAATTGAATTGATATTATCGTCTACAGTGCACACTAGCCCTCTTCTCAAAAGTTCTGCATTCTAGGAAGGATTGAAGAACTCTTCTTCAAAAAAACCTATTCATTTATTTTATTATTTTATTTTATTTTATTTATTCATTTAGTTTCTGTTGTTACAGTTGATAATCTTTGAAAATACACCAACATTTGTACAAACCGAAGTATCACCATATGACTGTAAATAGCCAGATATATTACTACCTCTCTATATTTTTTTCTTTCTTTCTCCTTTTCTGATTTAATAAAAATATATATATATTTAAAAGAAAGTTCTGCATTCTGCCAGGTACCCCAAAGCTAAAATCTTCTACAAGGAAATGGTTGTTAGGGCGGGCATACAAATTTATCTGTCAGTGGTAACATGTTTATTTTCTTTCAGGTGAGATGTAGAGTTAAAAGCCACAAGTATTAGGATCATGGCCTCTCCAGTGCCTTCAGTTAGTTTTTCCACAATTACAGTTTTAAAATGTAATGACTTTTCAACCAAAAATTACAGTTTTGCTGCATGGCATCTCCATTTTGTTATTTTCTCTAGTTTAAACCAGTAGTTCATGTCTCTATAGAGACTGTGAATACTCCTCATTCTGTTCCAGCTCCTGCTCTAGGTTCTTGTCTACAAATCATATACATTTCAGGACACAGGATATTATATTAACAGTTCCTCCTCCAGTAATGATAAAAATTTTAAAAAATGTTGAACCAAAGGAAATGAGAGCAAATAAATTCTTACCCATACTTTAACCTGAAGCCATTATGCTTTTTCCCTTATTTCTTTCCTCATTTGTTCATTCTAATTGTTGCTTAGCTCATCATTTTATAGAATTGTACAGTTTATCTCCCATGTATAGTTTGGCTAACTGGATACCTAGTAACCTGACGTGTAAACATAATAAGACCAAAGATCTCTGCTCCTGGAGGCTCACATAAGAAATGATGTCAGTCAGTATAAAATGAAGAAAATATAAATTTATGTTATAGAAGTTACATTCTTGTGTGCCCCTCTTTCCACAAGGGACAGATAACATGTTGTTGTTGTATGCCTTTAAGTTGTTTCTGATGTATGACTACCCTAAGGCAAACTTATCACAGGGTTTTTTGAGTTGAGAGTGTGTGACATGCCCAAGAGGAGTAAGGAATCAAACTCTGGTCTCCAGGATTGTAGCCCACTGCTCAAACCACTACAACCACACTGGCTCACATACCATGCATTTATTTACTTTTAATGAAGTATTTCATTGTATTGTAAGTTGCTGCTGTTTTAATAAGGGAGAATTAAATATCAGCTTAGAATATTGCTTTAATGGTTAAGAAGCTGTAAAAAAACCTCATCTGGATTGAGGATTATGAGTTTTCTTTTACATATACATTCTGCTGGTGACCCGTTCTTTATTTTCAAATGAGGTACTAATTTTCTACTTAATGTGAATGCATCCCTTAGGAAAGACATATGCTGTACCAGTTGATTTTTTTCCTTTCAAAATATATATAGCCACAAGATTTCACCCAGTTTGTCTATGAGTGTTTTGAAATGTGTTTTCTTACAGTCAAAAAGAAGTGCCCAATTATATACAGTTTTCACAGCACTTTCTGTCTCAAGGTCCCAGATAACAGAGGCCATTTCCCCTAAGGTTTCTGTCATTTTCACTTCAGCTATAGTATTTTCCATTGGTCAGGATTAAGTCTTGTCTAGGCAGATCCTCTTATTCCTTCTTCCATCTATTTGCCAGCAAGACTTATTGAATGCTCCATTCTTGAATCGAGCTAGATTTTCAGCAGATGTCAAGATAGTTGAACACACACCCTCCTCGTTTTTATCGTTGCTTGCCTCTGTAGAAGTTTTATCATTGACAAGACAGTTTTATCTTCAGCCAGTAGCACTGGTGGCTGGTGGCTTCTGTGCCATTGGGGGTAAATCCATTCTTTTTTTAGTTCAGACTTTAAAAAAAACTACCCAAGGTGCTAGATAAGAACATAAAAACCATGCTGCATGAAACCAGAAACCAAAAAATTTTCTATCCACCATCCCACAATTATCCATCCACCATTCTGTTCACACATGGGCTAACCAGTTTATAACATCGTATAGTATAGTATAGTATAGTATAGTATAGTATGTTTTATTCCCACCTTTCTCCTAGCACAAGATTCAAGGTGAATGTTACTTAACGCGAAACTTGTCAACAGGAGTGTAACTGCACCTTCTGTATTGCATTCACCAGCAATTGTTATGTTAAAACATACTGCTTCTGATACTAGAAGTGATATTTAGCTTTCTTGTCTAGTAGCCATTGATGAGCCTAACCTGTCTAACCTCTAATTCCTTTTTAAACCTGCTACATCATGTGGCAGTAAATTATAGCTTAAAGAAGAAATATTTCCTCTTTGTCTGCTCTGGGTTTCCTAGGATTCACATGCAGTGGGTGATTCCCAAGAGAAAGACATCTCCCTATCCACTTTCTCTGCACCTTGCACAGTTTTATACACATGCTGTCATGTCTTCTCTTATTGCCTCACACACTCCCCTATTAAACATTCCCAAATACTATAATCTTTACTTAGAGAGGAGTTGCTTCAGTCCCTTGATCATTTTGGTTGCCTCAGGCAACAAAATACTTTGGGACAGCCCTTGAAAGTGCCATCCATGTCTTCCTGATGGCTGAGTGGTTTGTAGTATACCACCATCACAGTACCACTGTTGTTTTTCCCTTTCTTTCTTCCCTGTCTTTACTCAAGTGCTTTAAGCAAGGCTTCTTTTCTTAGTACAAGAAATTTCTTTATGGCGTATGTATTCTTCATACGTAACACTGCTCTCCCTCCCTTCATTTAGGATTCATTCCTTTTGAACAAGACATGCTCATCAGTTGCTATAGTTCAGACATGAGTGTCATTGTATCAAGAGCCAGTGCTGTGGTTGTACTTAGCATCTTGTATTAGCATTTCAGGTTCATTCTGTATATACAGTGCTTTTACCAACATCAGAGCCCATCGGTATTTCATCTTCCTGATTCCATTGAAGTATTTTCCTTTACATTACTAAGCTGCACCTCTACTGCCTTGCTCCTGCCTTTGCCCTTTGTGTTCTGTTCTTAGAAACTCCCTATCTCAGATCTTAGCTCTAGGTTTTGGGCACTCCCACTCCCCAGGAGTCAGTTTGAAGCCTTCTTCATCGGGTTTTCATGGCTCCTGACAAAAATACTGCTTCCAGTCCACAAGAGGTACACTCCATCATCCACAAAGAGTCCTTCATGTTGATATCCACAGTTCATAGAATACTTGTGTGTAACCAACAATCCCTTTGCAATATCCTCCTTTGCCAACCCTGACCTTTGTCAGGAGAGATGGATGAGAACATTGCTTGAGTGCCCAGTTCCTTCACTTTCCTACCTCATCTTACAAATGCAATAAGCAGGTAGGCAGTGATATCAATGCAACCACAAGGTGAAGTACAAGGGGGAGGGTAGAAAGTGGCAAAAATTATGAGGGCAGCAGGAATGACAGGGTTGCTCTTCCCCTCTGGTAGTAACAGAGCTTGTCTGCCATCTTCTGCTTGGTTACATGAAAAGCTGCATAGTCAGTCCCTACCTAGCCAAGGAAGCACAGTCACTTGAACAGAAAGGAAATCTCTGCTGCTTACAGGATTTTTAAAAATAAATGTGCAGTAGAGGGGTTGTTTGCATGAAGTCTTGACATCTTAGGTCTGAACTATAAACAAGGAATCAGCAAAAAGCCCAGCCATTTCACTATTGCATAGTGATGTGTGGGTGTGCAGCCCAGGGCAGTTTGCAGGCAGAAATGGAAAGAAGATTGGTGCTTAACCTTCATCCTCACTTCTCCCTCCGTTGCAACAGCACACATTTCTCTAGCCAGTTTTTTTCCAAGGCAGGAAATGTTGGCCTGGAACTCCAGCTGATGCTGGAGTTGAAGGAGAAAAAAACACACATTTATCATAAGAGAGTTCCATTTTGACGGTGTTATTTGTTGTTCATATTTCATTCTACGAAGAAAATCTACTGAAGGTCGGAAACACCATTGCTAGTGATGTAGAGTCTTATTTGTGCTTCTAAACTTGGATTTTAATAAGCTACTAGCAACTGGATGTGTAGCTTTAAAGTGCTATTAAAGGACTGCTACAAAAGCCTCCCCATCTACTGAAGTGCACTTGACATCTGAAGTAATTTTGTCTCTCACCCCCAAATTCTACTTGACTGAAGAAAAGAGGAAATCTGTGTGTTTGAAAACAGGTACTAGAGTTACAAGTATGTGTTGTATTTAGACCTCTCTCCACAAGAGACATTGCTGGTCCCTTGGGTGTGAAAGGCTCTTTCCTCATGTCTTATAAAGATAAAAAAGTAACAACAACAGTTTCTTTGACTATTTGTCTGTTATGTTGTTCCTGTGGAGGATATATATTTAATCTCCCAAGGCTTAGATTGTTCAGATGTTGTCATTGGCTATGTTAGATTTGTAAAAATGAGTTAGAAACCCCTGAACCTCTCTCCTCAGTTCTCTTTCCCTCCTTTCCCTCCCAAGCACCAGCCCAAGTGTCCTTTTACCTCCACACCTCTTTACCTCCACTGGGAAACAGGTGATTTTTCTGTTCTCACCCACCCTGTTGCTGTTCCTCATTCCCTCTCTTCTTTTGTTTTCTCTCTCCTATCTTCTGCTCTTTTTCTTTCTCATTGGTCTTTCTCTTTTTCCATCCTTCAGCAGGGATAGAAAAATTCCAGGCCCCAGCTACTGACAACTGTGCCAGAATAGGTGGCCCCTAACCTGATGCCCACTGCCATATGCAGCACTCGGGGGCAAAAAGGTTGTCCATTCCTGCTCTCTAGCCAAAGGGGTTGTCTAAAGTGTGGGGAAAAGAAAACATGCTCTTCTCACTTTACTTTTTCTAGAACGAGCCTTGTATAGTACTGCAGAGGAAGAGATTTCTTAACTTCATGGAACACATTCTCTACCCTCCCAGTCCCCTCTCCCTTCAGGATGCTTACCACATGAGAGCTGTTTTTAACAACCAGCATAGTGTTCCCAGTATGAATTTCTCTCAGCCGCAGAGTTAATGGATAGACGCATGCCAGTCCCTTTCATGAACAACCCACAAGAATGCGTTCCACACAATTAAAAATAGTATAACTGTGCTGCTGACCATATTGCCTCCTTCCTCCCACAGTGCACCTGCTCTTCTAGCTCTGACGATATATTGTGTGAAGATCTAAAGGGGAGCGAGGCTATATTTGTGAAGGCTTTTCCACATAGGGCTTTGGACTGTGTGGTAATCCAGAAACAGCCAGCTTCTCCCTCAGACCTTTGCTTTGTGCAAGGAAGTCAAGGGTGCAGCCATGCAAGAAGGTAGATTACTATTAGCTGGGTCTACTGAATTGCTGGGATATGTGCCTTCCCTTATGTGTTAATTACAAGCAACCTCTTTTCATAGAGAATTGTGTAGACAGCTACAGTATCTGACTTCTAGTTTCTGTAGCCCTTTTTCCTCTCTTTATGTTTAGTTGCCATCAGCATTCTGTAACCGTACAGATTCTTGATGTGCTTTTTGTTTTTAACACCCATTTTGTTTAGATTTTCCAGATTTATACTTACATAAATTGCATATGTAGGGGATCTGCAAGTATGCAGAACTCCAGACTTCTGTATTTGATTTTTGACCAGTTATGTTGGTTATTAGAAGGAATGATGATAGTTAAATGGAATCTCTGATAAAAGAGGCATTATGCAATTAAAAATATCAAGCTCTGTCGCCATTATGCTTTGCTAGTAGGTTTTCTAGAAGTCTCTAGTTGGCCACCATGATCCTCAATTAGATGGACCTTGGTTCATCTTGTGTGCATATGTTGTGTCTTGGCAGTTATTAAATAAGAATTACTACTGGACACAGACTAAAAGAAATCAAACATGTTTATGAGCTGTTGAAATCAGTGAGATATTAACTTTTAATTGTTTGCTTAAGTCCCATTTGATAATCCTTATCTAGAGAAGGTTTAGCACACCTTAATTGCATTAATTAGTGAGTACACATGCATTCCGCATTTCAAGTACTGATGCTTAAGTCACAAAGATATAACTGTATTGGTTTTTCTTCACTGTGCTGATAGGTTAACATAGTCATATTAATTGCCATCTTTAGGGCAGGCCTTGGACACTGTATGTTAATAAATTACTAAAGCATAGGGTAATTTTTGCTTGAATGGTTTCAATCAAACTGGATGTTTATCAGTCTGTTAAATATGATCAAGCTAAATGTGGTCAAAGGCATCATTTTTCCTCTTTCAAAGTCTTCAAGTTACATAAGCCCACTTTTAGGTTTGTTTATCATGAGACATACTAAAAAGGACAGCGATAACTGCTTTAGTGTATTACTTCCTTCTGAATGGCCATAAGAAATCTCTGAGGAAAGTAAGAATCATCTCTAAATAAAAATATTTGCTTACACATTGGTCTTTATGAAGCAACCGCAAAAGGCTGCTTACACAAAGTTTTTCAGAGAGCATTTCTATACCTTTGAAATGAGAACAGCAGCCCATAGTTTTGCACAGGAAGCAGCAGGTACTGGAGTACTGCTTATGAACTTTGTCTCCACAACGTTACAGGAACTTCTGTTACCGTTTTGTCCCCTCTCCTGAGAGTAACCTGTACTTCTGATTATCCATAGGAAAAAAGGTTGAGAAGAGTTCCTTAAACAAAATAACACAAATCCCAATATTGGTCATGGATGTACCAAGGAGTACCACAAATGTTATTGCCACAGCCCCTCTACAGTCTCATCAGAAATACCGTAATCAGGAATGCTTTGAAACAGTTCCTCGTGAGAAATAGCAGTTTCTCCTTCAATGCACCTGTAAGCAACACAGGGGTACCTGCTCTTTCCTGTAGGGAAATGGACTCAGCTCAAGACCTTTCTATGGCTATTCAGAAAGTCAAAAGGCTCCTATGATCCTGTGGAAGGACAGACCACTCTTAGGGTGGAGTACTAGGATTCTTGCCCTTCTCTGTGGGGAAACACAAAACTGTTGCTCTCAGTCTAGTATTTCCTATGAACATTGTGAAGGACAGAAGTTTCCTTTGACCATTTGGAAGGAGAATTCATTCCCTAAAAGAATTTGGAACCTGATGCTATGTTTCATCTGCTTTCTGTATCAGTAAGGATTTTGTGTGCATTTCTATTAACACACAAATTTGACACACTTTTTTCTAATGTACTTATTTTTAATTTTTAAATTTTAAAATCAGTGTCCACTAAAATTATCCCCATACTATGCTATTTTTTGTCTGCATTGTCCCCGATATAAATATTTTTGTATGGATTTTTTCATTAAAGAACAACGTAGCAAAAACTGCAAAGTATGAATACGAAAATATTGGTTCATGTAGTATATTGGTTTGGACAGTGTGAATTAGATTAGGTTTGCATTAAAATTAAAACCAAACATGTTTCTCTCCCACCCTTAATAAATGATTGCAGGAAATCTGGGGAACTCCTGTGAGTCTAGTCCATATGGACACAATACCTAAAGATAGGATTGTGGTGTCATGGACTTGTATTTGGACAATGTAGTTTGATTTATTGATTATATATTAGAGAATAAGGCAAGAAGCTGTTGGGAGTGGGGAGAGAATGGACTGTTGGAGTAAATGCTGATTGGTAAAATGTTTGAGAAGATTTGCATAAGACTGTTTAATGATAGTTAAGGAATGGCAGTTGAGAATCCAGTTAGACAAGGGTTTGAGTTAGACAAGAGTTTGGGAGTTCGACTAAGGCTGGAGAAGGAGAAGAGAGATTTGAATGGGGGCTTGATATAATTGATCTGAATTAGCTTGGGAGGACTATGAGAGAGGCTATGTGATGACTTAAATGTAATGAATAATTAATCTGATGTCTTAGATTTAACGTCTGTAAATAAAGAATTGTTTTTGTTTTTCTACACTTTTCGTTTCTGGAAATGCTATCTGAGAACATGGATTCAGACTAGGTTCTATGACGGTAACTTTGAATATAGAGGGATGGTGTCCATTGAGAATAAAATTTGTATAAATATATATCTTAGAGGTATTTACTTGTGTACTCATGTATATGTGTAAAAATTTTAGTTAAAAAATTGACCCCAAAAAACTGGTTCAACTTGTCCATGGTCATAGGAAATACTCAAAAAAGGAATTATCCCCTTCTCTGAGTAGAGTGGTGAAAGGCAAGAGCTTAGTCCATCCCAGGAGATCCTAAAAGAAGCAGTGATGCAGGACATTTCTACATGATGGGGCTCCGGCAAGTCCTTCTGTTGCAGCCGTAGCAGAGGGGGAGTGCATCAAGAGGGAGAGGTTATACTTTCTCTCTATGTGAGACTTTACTGATGCAGTTACCACATTCCAGATGGAAGTTTCCAAGTGTTTGTAATTATTTTTGTTCAATTGTTTTTGCTATGGTGGTCTTTCCCCTATCTGCCCTTCATATTCCCCCTTCTTTTCCCTGTACTGCTTTCCCCTCATATTGTTGTACTTTATTTGTTACAAGTTCTGTTCCAGTGTCCTATGCTGATTTGTATATATGTTTTTGTCAATAAAAATATATTTAAAAAAAGAAGAATGCTCCCTTCAGCATCTTGCCAGGTCACTGCGGAGGGGAGCATGCTGGCAATGCCTTTTCCCTTTTGCAGAGCAGCCGGACACTTGCTGTTGCTACGCTGGGGAGGGAGGTGTAAAATGGATTTTTTTCTGTTTTGGAAATACCATGCTCGTGTACTGTTTGGGGTCAAAGTGGCAGTGGGCCAGTGATGGTTGCCATTTCCACACTACACTCTTATAGTGTGATTGTTCCACTTTCAACCTCCTGTGGAATCCTAGGGTTTGCAGTTTATGGAGGGGCTGACTGGCCCCTCCCAAAACTGTAAACCCTAGGATTTCATAGGGTGTTGAAAGTGGAATAATTGCGCTATAAGAGTGTGCAGAAATGCGCAACGTTGCGCAGAAGCACAACCAGCCAACCACTGTCATCCTGGCCCCACAATGGCACAGCCCCCTCATGTGGAAAGGGCCATAGACTCAAGTCAATTGACTCGGACTCAAAATGGACTTAAGTCACTTCAGTGACTCGGCTTGGACTTGACTCGACAATAAATGATACACTGACTCAACTCACGACTTGTTTATTTCTAGTGACTGACTTGCTGCCCTTGGTTCAATAATAGAACACATTCATCCAGAAACTTTGAACAATGCTTCCATCCCTTTTTGCCTATTGATCACATGATAATCTGTCTCAAACCCAAAGTGCAGGCAACTTTCTTGGAGGGGAACAGCAAACAGATTAGGCAATGGGCTTGAGGCAGGTTTGACGTCTGCTCAGCAGCCTGTCCCCACTTCTTATCAGAGGAGCCTTCTAAAACTTTTCCTAATAGCAGAAGGCAAGACTCGCACCCAAAGCGCACAGCATGTTTCTCAGAGGGGAACAGCTAATGTGTTAGGCAACAGGCTTGAAGAGGAAGGATCCTTCCTTCTTAACACTCTTGAAGCTTTCATAATGGGGAATAAGAAGGATCCTATTTACCACTTTCAAAAAAGCCTCCAATTTCAAAAATGGGGATTCAGAGGAACCTATTCCCCACTTCCAAAGCTGCAGACTCTTTTATGATACAAAAGCCTCCAGGGGGAGAAATGGGGAGTAAGAAGGATCCTGTTCCCCACTTCTGAAGCTGCAGATGGCAAATCGCAAATGTGGTGGGCTGATTGTACTTAAATTGTTAAAACTGACTTTATTTGACTCTGTCTAGAAATTCTGGAATATAGGTTGGGGTATATAATTGTCTCCCAGACTTGAGACTTCACTTGGGACTTGACTTGGAAGTATCTTGCATGGACTTGAGGCTTGACTTGAGACTTGAACATAGAGACTTGAACATAGAGACTTGAGACTTGGAGTAAAAGACTTAAATGTATTGCTGAAAAGAAGCGCTGGCCCCATCTACTCTCTCCACCGCAATGCCACTTCTGGCCTTTTGAATGCCTGGGTGGGGACATGGTGCTTCCCTCAAAGCAGTACCAAGAGAATTGAGTGGGTTGGTGCTTCTTGTTTTTCCACTGTACACAGAGAAGGGGATGGGTTCCTTTTTTGCTAAGACTTAATACTGTACCTTAGCTTTTATCAAAAAAGGAGCCATCCCCTTCTCTTAATAGAGTGGCAAAAGGCCTTTTTGAATGTCTGGGAGGGGAAATGGTGCAGCAGCTGGGAGTGGCTGGCCACCTGAAGCAGTGCTGGTGTTTTGCCCTCTCCAGTGGAATGACTGTCGACTTATCCATGGGTCAAAACTTGACTTATACATGAGGTCAACTTATATACAAGTATATATGGTAGATGGTCCCCACAGCTGGTGTCAAACAGGTGGGAAAGAAGGAAGCTCTTACATTGTGAAAGAGATGGGAATCAGGGAAAGCCTTCACTCCTGGTTATTGCAGTGAGCACCATGGCAGGCTTCACATTTGGTCTGTTAAAAGCTAGGAACCCCACAGTTTGGGTTTGCCTGAGAGGAATCCTCATGGCTGGTAGCACTAATGAGAGTGCTGGAGTGGAAAACCCCACAGTTTGGTGGGATAAGGGCTTGAAAACCCCACAGAGCTCCTGTTAAATTTGACTTATTTCATTCAGATAAGATTACTTCTTAATGATGATCACTAAGAACCCCTGTGTAAGCAATCATTTGAAGTTTTTTTTCTCTGAACACAACAGCATCAGTAATATTTTGATTCAGAAGTCCCTAAAAACAACTAAGGGTTTTCTGCAACCATTGATAAGGAAGAATTGCAATGGCTCTTTGGTGTTGTTTCAGATCCAGATTTTCACACTTTTGCAAAATCTGGAGCTAGCCACAGTAAAGAATGCCTCACATCATCTTGTCCAGATGCCATGCAAGACTCCTTAAACATAATTCAACACATGCTACCATTTTCAAACAAGTGCTAGAGGAAATAAAAATGTCCATGTTGTCCTTTAATTTTCTATTTACTGTCTGTATTTATTTTTATAGGTGACAGAGCTGGAGTGTGTGAGTAGTCAAGCAAATGCTGTCCACACTCACAAAACAGAGTTAAACCAGACAATACAAGAATTAGAAGCAACACTGAAGAAAAAAGAAGAGGTATTTTCTTCCTTTTGTACCTTGTCTTATGAAATAGCCTTCAGAATATGTCATTTATACATTTCATAGTGTTAAATATTAAAATGGCTATAGAAATTGGTGTAGCTTCCTTTATGAGTAATAAAAAAGAATCAATATTTCAGTGTGGGACTGATCGTAATGAAAAACCATAAGTCAATTTCTTAAAATAAGCTGAACATGCGTCAGAAGTACAGTTTACCTAAAGTGGAGAAGACAAAACAGCTAGGGAGGGAAAGCTTCCCTCTGTGTTGTGAATCCTTCCCTATTCCTTTTCACATTGATCATGCTGACTGGGTGATTCTGGGAGTTGTGTTCAAAAAAAGCAACTTTTCCAAGTTCTTTTTTTTTTTTTTACTTGTTGATACTGTGTACTACTAGCAGGAGAAAAAATGCTAATACTTGAAACAGGAGGAATACTGGAAGTAGGATTGATATGCTCCTACTTGGCCACCAATGTCTCTGGAGCCATTAGCAACACACTTTTGGCATGGTGTGAAGATGACACCTCTTTTCACCTGTGCCAATTATCAAGACTCTCACCTTGGGCAGTAGTTTGGGCTCTCACTGTGGCTCAAGTGGTGATCAGATGGCCAAAAATATTAGACTGGAGCACTGGAGGCAGTGATGATGGAAATCACCCCATGTCCTGCCATCATGACTGAGTCTGAGCCCATCAGACTGGGGATGGGAAATGCTGGGAGTGAGGATGTGGGTGACATTGGGAGAAAGGGGGGCATTTGGGGTTCTGGGAAATGAATTTGGGGATGGATCCCATGGGCCCAGAGCAATACTGCTGCCTGCAACAAAAGGTAGCAGTGTATCATCCCTCCTAAAAGCAGGACTCCTTTCTGGGTTCTGGCCAGCCCTTCTTTCAAAATGGAGCAGGGTGCAACATCCCTCAAACACTTCCTTTCTCTTTCCTTGTCCAGTTGTCATTCTATGTCCTGTGGCTGCTGAGCATGTCCAGTCCTCATAGGCCTAGGGGAGGAATTTCTGTGTGTGAGTTGTCCCCTAAGTGTATATTTTAAAAAAAAAAGTTTCTGCAAATCTTATGGTTACCCAAATAAGCTGAGCCCTTCACCCTGGTTTCCTAGTGGTTCTATTTTGGCTACAGTCTTGTTGGCATAACTACCTGAGCTTGCTTTTAGAAGGAGTGATTATCGCTCTTTGAACACACCTAGAATTGCTAGTAAATTATGGTTCAGACCTGGAAAATACAGGTGCTCTATGAGGAATAGCCCAGTGAGATAAAGAACAAGCATCACCTCGGTGGTCAAATTAATGAATCAAATTAACTGTACAAGTTCATGTGATGGAAAGCAAAATTATGTCATTGTTGAAAAGTGGGTTTTGTTCTTGATGTTTCAGAATGACAGTGATTAATCTAAAGTTTAATCTTGCAAATATTTGTTCTTTCATTTATGGAAAAATTAAACGGAGAAATGTGGGTTTATTCTAGAGCACTTATATACTTCAAAAGACAGCAGATCAGTATGGTCTTCATAAAAATATGAAATCATGTCGACAAACGGGTAGACCTTAACCTGTTTCCAACAGATTACTTTTATATTCTGGTTTTAAGTGTCTGAAAAGCCTGCTGTATTAGAATTAGAGGTACTTTCTCTGGAGATTATGAGTAACAGAATGACCCTTGCAGTGTGAGGCCATGCATTGGTAGGAAGTTCAAAAAGCCTCTGTGCTCTCTTTAGTGAAGAACACTCACTTCCCCAAAGAGTGAATAATAGGTAGGGATTACCATTTATATTGTATCTGTAGACTCAGAAGCATATTACCCTTTTTCTATCAGTAATTGGTACCAGATGTTTCAGAGGAAAGTTCAAGATTCCTCACTGCAGTTCCAAAATAACTTCCCTTTGTGGAAGTTTCTTCCCAGTCACCTAACTGTTGGAATTTTATTACATTGAGAAACGGTATCATGATTGCTGCTTCCGTGAGCATCTGCTTTTAATGTTGCAGTCTTTCCCATTATACCTCCAGAGCATTTTGTAATGGTTCTAAATCTGCTATTATGTGGTAATCCTTTAAAAATGTCTCCTGCTTCCATTGTTCATTTTAAACTTTGTATCCCATGAGTACAGCCTAAACTGAATTCCATAAGTCCTCCAGACAATCTGCAAAGCACAGTGGTATAAGTACTGTGTTTGAATATGTGGTCTCACTATTGCTTTAGGCTGGGTGACTCTACAGATGTTGTTGGACTGTGTAGCTGGTCATGATATATAACAGGACTTGCAGTTCAAAAACAGCTGGAGGGCTGAATGTTTCTCATCTCTCTGCTTTAGGTCTTACTTTTGTATCTCATTCATTTTTATATAAACGTTCTTCCGTATAGTTCCTTGGGCCAGAACTTGGAAAAATTGTTTTTTTGACCACACTTCCCAGAATGCCCCAGCTTGCTGCGTAAGTGGCTGTGTTGGCTAGGAAATTCTAGGTGGTATGCTCCAAAAAAGAATAGAAAGAACATTTCCACGCTTTGCCTATTGTCCTAGTATACAATTTAAAAGTACCCCAATTTCTGGTAAACTAAAATCACATCCTTATCCTCAGACATTTCTCTTGCCTCAGGTGTCTCTTCACTAGCAGAATGTGCTGAAAAACTGGGTCTTTTGACAGCTGTCTCCTTATGAATTAGTTTCCGTTGCTGCTTCATAATCAATAGCAGTTCTCTGTGCTTAGGGTGCTGGAGCACAAGAGATGTTCCCTTCTGGAAAATGTGTATTTGTGTGTTTTAAAGGGGCTGCTGAAACTCAAGGCCATAAGGCTATCCAAGAGCCTCTTAGGCTGATGTTTTAAGGGAGATGGTAGCCGTCTGGCCCTCAACCACCTCCTTCTTGCACTGCACACGTACTTGCTGCAGCATTGGCAATGCTAAGCCATATCTTCTGTGTGCTGGCATGGGATTATGTTCTTACACATTGATGTGCAAAGAATATTTCTTCAAGGTAATGATCAAATAGGGCATGCTAGACTGTAGCAGAACTAAAGCCACGATGACATTCTTTTCCTGCATTTATTCAGCAGCACAGACATTTATGTAAATTCATTACCCAAGTTGAACTGTGCGGCATGTACTGCTCATTGTTGGCAGCTCATTGTTGGCAGGTGAATCACTGAAAGGAGTTGCTGACTCCAGGACTTATTGTTTTAGAAACCAGCTGTTCGGTGTCAGTTCTGATACAATAAGGTTGATTTGTCCAGGATGAAAGTTCATGTCTCCATTGAGGTCAGTTTGGGTAAAGCACTGTTTTATTCCCCTTAGGAAATAGAAAAATTGAGACAAGAAATTGATAATGCTAGAGAGCTTCAGGCACAGAGGGACTCCTTAACTCAGAAGCTACAAGTAAGTATCTGGATGGGAGGACTGTGTCTGTCTAAATCTAAAGAAATGGAAGAAAGGTGGAAACTTGTGGATCTTTGAATCTTGTACAGACTGCTATTTGGGGATGCTGGTGGCAGTAATTACCCCCTCTAGTGCTTCGGTGTTTCTGCTTCAGCAACAGTAGTGTAACCAGTGTACATAATGTATTGGAAAGAGGGAAGCTTTGTCACAGTTTAAGGGAAGGCCTTGTTTGGGCTTACTAAATGAGTACATAGTCATAGTCCTGGAGCAAAAGAGCACAAATTCTTCCCAAAGGTCTGAAAAGTTGAAATGATGAACACTGGGAGGGAGGGATTGGTTGCTCAGCTTGCTTGCTTGCTTCTTTTTTCTTTTTTTAATTAAAAGGGTTAAATGTGTAGTCCTGGAGTGAAACAGATAAGCATTCACTCCATGCCAAGCTGACAGCCAAACTAGGCGAGCCATGATTTGCACCGTTGACAAAAGTGATAATGGGTTTTTAATGAGGATCCAAACTATAGGAGTGAGGAGTGGGAGTTCCATATTGCAGTCCCAGTCCACATCACTTCTGCCCCCACCTCCCACATTCTGTTTTTTTTTTTTTTTGGAAGAAAAGTTCTCATTCACGTCAGTGGAGGAGCTGTGTCAGGATGATGCACATTCTTTGTCCATAGCAGAGGATGAGGAGTTAAAGCCCCTTAACCTCCTCCCAGACTGCAGATCTGGATCAACCACTTGCACGTTAAAATACACAGTTGACAGACATCTGGCATCTCATCTAGTTAGGCCCTTATAGATCTGCTCCCAGGTAATCTTAAAAGCAGTTCCAAGATCACACTGGGGGAAGATGCCTATGGCATCATTTCAGCAGTGAGATCAAAAGCGCTGCTTAATCAATCATCTCTCACACAGGAATGCTTGGGATAGTTTTGGAGTTATTGCTTGAAAAACTATTGCCTGAAAAACCAGGTTTGCTTGGTTATAACAAATATCAAACATCATACATATCATATGATCAAAAGAAAGAGAAAAGAGCAAAAGCTACATGTGCAAATTACCTGAAGGCTAGCAGACAATTAGAAGTTGTAGGGCACAACCCTTCCCCAGGCAGAGCAGCCCAATGAAGTGCTTCTTGGGGTGCTATTCTTTGCTCAGGTCCTGCTAGGCAAATCTCATGCATGGCTCTGACATCCACAACCAGCTTTCTCTTGTGCCCAGGTGCAAATAACTGGCAACCAGAATAACTTGTACTTGCAGCCAAGTCTGCTTGTGGTTGCATGGAGAGAATGAAGAGGATGATTTATGCCTGCTTGGACAAGGAGCTATGCTCTCTTGGTGATGGGTAGTGGCCTATCCTTTTTGCAAAAGCATGAAAAACAAATGTTGAGAAATGATACTTTAAATTGATACTTCACCTGAGCCCCATCAGAACTAAGGAAGATCTGGATACATCACAGTGCTTTCTGGGTAAAGTGTCCCAAAATAGAATATTTGTCAGAAGCAAGGTGAAAAGACATTGAAAAACTTCCTTTACCAGAGTCCCTTTTGCCTAAAAGTATGTATATATATCATGTGAGAAAAAATTATATCTATCTTTCTTCAGTGGCAGCTGGGCACTCCCAACATCAGTGAGGCAGTAAATCCACTCTGGGTTTTAGTCTGAACTTTATAGGAGCTATCCAAGATGCTCATCTTATTTTGAGAGTAAGATTTGGACACTGGGTAGCTGTTTTCAAATATGGACTAAAACCTGACATGGGATCACCACCCCACTAACATGGCAGCCATGACTGTATCTTCTGCCAAAAATCCTGACATTTTTGTTCCAGACCTTAGACTGCATTTTATATTGCTTTCCTATAGCAGAAAACCAGACTTGGAGAGGGAGCTAGGTTTAATTTTTGCTGAAGCACAATCACCACATAAAAAACTCTTCCCTTATATTCTGATTAAAATTTATGGTAGGAAATTTCAGGTTCACAGCTTTCAGAGTTGCATTCTTTAGCAAATTGCCATAGGCACTGATGTCTTTCCATCTCTTCAAATGAACATTTGTGTTAGCACTTTACTGCCTTTAAATTTTCACACTTGAGCTCTTATAGTTGCATGATCAAGTTACTTGGTAATAAGCAGAGCGATGATAGCCTTGTACACATGATGTCACGGTCTATTATTGGCAAGATGCATTTTAGTTTGACTTGTGATACCATCCAGTGGGAGGTGCGCCCTTGAGGAACTTCTAAAATGGATTCATAAATAAGTGGAATGAAATCATCTTTTACAAAACTGTTTTATGAAGTGATGCTTTCTTCTGTGTAAAAAAAAAAAGTGATTGTTGAGCGAAACAACATCCAGTAAGTTAAATTGTAACCATCCTGTTAAGAATGACCTGAACACAGATCCTGCCAAAGCAAAGTCTGGCTTCTAAAACTGTCTATAATGGAATTATTTTAAAATCATTACAGTACATAGCTTGTGCCCTATTGGGCAGTCCTAACTAGAAGAGACCCATTGAAACAGTTGTTGAGTAGTGGTCATCATGTAGAGACATCTTGTTGCTTTCGTGCCTGTACTCTGGCTGGAACTAACATTAGGATTCAGGCCTAGGTTTACTATGATAGTGAAGAGGAAGGCTTTGCAAAATCCTCTCAAGCAGCCCACTCACCTGCATTCCCTTCCTAATTGGTACCACAAGTATAGCATGCTGCCTTGTCCTGTTTTCCTTGAGCAAGTTTCAGTTGGTGGAGTCTGG